>JAHHFK020003759.1:0-25569 GCA_024533555.2 Aedes koreicus
ATTTGATTAAGATTTGTTTCTTTCTAGGTAAATTGCAATTGTTGATTTTTTAGCATAAACAGTTCTTTCACAATCTATCTACATACTCCTTGCATGCTCCATTCATCACTACTCTTAAAACATTCTTTGGGAAACCTAAATTGCTGGTATTAAATTAAGCTACCTGGCCCATTTCTTCAAATGTTTACCGTTCAAACAGCCGTCTTGTTAGCTGGTACCAACTGACTTTGCAGCATGGCAAATGATAGCAATGATGAAGATGAAGATGCTGATGACGACGTTAATGACAATGTTGTGCGTCTGCGCCTCATCATAGGAGGACATTGTAGTTGAGAGCTGTCCCAAAAAACGACCAAGCCTAGGCATGTATGTGCTTGTTTGTTCACAGCAGCAGATTATTCCACAGCCGAAGATTTGGACTATCGCACTCATAAATCTCATCCTCCCACAAAGCTGTAGGTATGGGGCGTGACTCGCGAGGTGTGTGGTGCGGCGTTGAGCTTCTTCCCGGCCGCGAGATGTTTGCTTTAAATTGTTGCTTGCAGCCAGCTCAGCGGGGAGATGCACACAGCACAGCATCTTACCAGGGAAAATATACAAAACCATCACGAACGTTTTAGTCTTTTTTCTCCACCGCCTAGTCAAGTGTTTGTTTTGAGAAATTCGGTTACCTACTTAGTGACGCGACTCACGCCTGTCCTCTTTCCACTCGTCGTCTGTAACCATTTACTTTATAATAATTCTTCATTATCTTCAACAGGTAGACGCAAGCCGACAGATGTACCGGGCAGTGATGGAGGAGGTGGTGCGCTACCTGGACCGATGTTACCGAAGTCTGGACGCGTTGCAGCCGAACGTGATCGGCCGGTCGAAAAGTGTCCTCCAAGTGTCGAAGAACAACACAAACCACGATTCGGATAGCAGCAGTGCCAGCAGCCCCAGAGCCCGCAGCAGTACGAACCTGAACGATATGCAAAAATCCTATACCAAAAAGCAGCAGGAACTGTTGAGCTATCATCACCATCCTGTCAGCACGGGCTCCGCCATCCCCCTGCTGGAGGACGACTGCGCACCGCCCTCGCCTTCCAGCTCGTATAGCACTTTTCGAGATTTTACTTGGTGAGTGGACTATGCTTTTAAAAAGTAATGATTTCAAAACCTTATCGCAACCGTTGCTCAGAATGGAGTTGTAAATTCTAGCTCAGTTTCCTCTGTATAGAAGGCAGGCAAATTGCTCCACATCTCCCAAACGCGGTAACTCTTTCTTCTCTGTAAATAAAATCAAATAAAACAACGAGCAGTCGGATCAAAACATAGGAAATATTCTAAATACCCGGAGTAAGACGACGCGACGGCCGTTGAGATGCATCCGATCATCCCGATTCCACCCGATTGACACTAATCTGTTTTTACGATCACGTGGTGCACAGCGAAACACGATCAAACCGAGGGAGCAACGTGCGGAAGATCCCGAAAATAAAATAAAATGCATTTCACTAAACTATGCGTGGAGGCAAACTAGCGAAGACGAAAACACATCAACGGATGACCGTTTTATTCGGGCGGGTGTTTTCTTTTCACGCTCGTCCCGTGGCGTCGTGTCGCGTCGTGGTCATGTGTCGGTGGTATAATTAACACGTGCAACCAATAAATTAGCGGGTCGTTTCGTTCATGGGCCCGTCGCTGGCAAGCGACTGCATCCATCAACCTACAGGGGTTGGAAAGGTTTACTGATTTTTCTAATCTCCGTATGTGGGTTTGGGATTTTATAATTGTAGTATAAAATAAGGGTTTTTAAGATGTCATGAATTCTAATTTTTGATAAGAAGAAATCTCGCGTAACATTTGAAAATATCCTGGCGAGTGAGAGCTTTTTAGTAGAATACCTGTAACTAGAAAATGAGAAGAAAGATTAGTAATTTCCATTTAAGGCCAGGTTCTCATTCTAATGAGGTAAAAATTGGCAAAGTGTGCATTTTTTTGTGGGGCAAAGGAAAGACATACAAAGAACCTGTTTAGGCATTTCGGTTGGGTATAGTTTTGATTTGATTTCATAATCTTTAAAAAAAAAAATGGCGCCCGCAATGTCACTTGGAGCTGGATGGTAGTTCTCCATCTGCGTGCATTGTAGCTGTTCACACGTTTGATAGAATCTACAATCGTTTTCATTAATTGATTGTGCATTAAGTTTGGCGGAGTCTGACGTTGCCGAAATTTGAATAGCTTTAAAATTGAAAATTGGGTGCCAAGTTGAAATTTGGGTGTCGTTTTTTCATGTTATTTTCAATAATTTATTATCAAAAAATTACATTTATAAGATCGACAAGCTCCAATAAAAAGTGTTTCCTTTTCCGGGGTCAAAAGTAGAAGTTAATTGGTCGAGCCGTTTTTTGGTAATCGTGCACGCAATTTTAAACAACATTGTTTCGACAAAAACGCGTTTGAACGGCCGTGAAAAACGCGGCGGCCGTGACACTGATTCGAACAATTCGCTGTAGAATTTTTTGTACTACCCGGATCGAAAAAACTTTTTGCCCCAAAAATTTAAGACACATATACCAAGATGAGCAAGATTGACCGCCCGAGGTTGCTACTCCGTTGTTGCCAGATCAGCTGTTATTACACAGAGAACCAAATGATGATGCTTGCGACTAACATACATCTTCAATGTGTAAAAACTGGTGATCCCAAACTAAGGCAATACCGGCGCTGGTTCACCCGAATGCAGGTCAAGTAAGGAAAGGGTAGGAATATGTTGACGTGATATCCGCTTTATTGGAAACCGCGGAGTCCACTGCACTTCCACGAGAAATCACTGGGATTTTGGATAGCAGTAGTAAACCAACAGTAAGGATGCTATTGGGGTCACTCACAAAATGTGATAGTGGTTTTTCATTGGGAAACTAGGAGATGCTTTATAATGCTGGAAAGCCGATTTGGACCGATTCAAACCAACAGTAAGGATGCTATTGGGGCCACTCACAGAGTGTGACAGCGGTATTTCATTAGGAAAACAAGGTAATTCAGCTCAACTCACTCGATCACTCGCGCAACAATAGGCAACCGAAACAATAGACAAAACGCTACGCCCGATAACAAAATATTGCGGAACACAATATCAACACAACCGATTCAACCGATTCAACCGATGGTCGACGCAAACCTATTAAAAATAAATTTTATTAATATAGATACAATGGGTAATAATTACCTGCCTTGCTCCACGTTCTTGAAGGCACTTACTACCTCACGAGTCGCCTGTACTCAACTCCGCATGTGTCCGTCTAGTTTCCGGTACATTCATTCATCTTTATAGCCTAACTTTAAAAGTTTTGAGAAATAGAGAAATATTAGATATTGTCTTCAAAATCCGGTAGAAATAAATTATTTGTTGCCTGAAAAGAAACAAAATTAACAACAAAGATATAAGTAGAATCCTTGTAGTCCCCCGGATGTTTGAAGAGCTTAGCAATTTCTTTGAAAAGATACAAAGAGTTATTGTTGCGGGTGGTCGATGGCTGGTGATAAATCTATGTGTTGAACACGATTGGCTGAAATGAGCATTGAATGAGAATAGTAAGTACATTTCATTGAATAAATGACTATAAAACTAAGTTGTTTCTTAAGCTGAAGCCCATTCGAACTATATCGGCTGTTCTACTTACGAAAGACATTCCCACCGCCTAACAAGTAAGTGAGCGGAATGTTACAACTTGGAAAAATTGTAAAAGAAATCGATGAATCAACCCTTCGCTAATATCGCTAATATGCTATTATGATATGCTAATATGCTCATTACTGCACGGTATCCGAACTTTGGATTTGGGAACCTGTGTCGCTTAACAAATTCTCAAACAAATGTGCAAAAGCACGTTGGCCAATATTTAGTGTCAACCAGTGGGTACGTGTGTTCTACTCCAAGTTCTCCTTCTTTCAAACTCACCTTCAGTTCAATTTACCCATTGAGTAGGACACATCACAATAGAAAATATTGTGATGGAGCACGGACGTTAGGTTACTAGATGAATGAATTAATACCAGTGTTGGTGACTGCCGAAAAAATCGGCGAAATTTATTCATTGTTATCCGTGCTTGAAACAAACCCATCGTTAAATGTATTGGTAAAGGCATCATGCGCGGGAACTCCAGTGAGTGAACAAGATTAGACGTTTTGTAGATTACTCCATTCCACAACGCAAGTCAAAGGGACAACAGCTCTGTCTAGTTGTGATTCACTCTTTGTTGATTGAGTGGCTATGGAAATACGACCCAGTAGGATCGCCAGATGATAATGTTCGGAGACGAGAGATGATAGCATTCATCTGAATCAGAATCATTCATTGCCTTTTAGTTCGAATGACAGTGTTGGAAGTTTTGCTAAGTATGGGAAAAATCAGCCTACTCAATTAGATTTTTTTTTAATTTTCCTGTCACACGTATCCGATAAGTCGTGAAATATTTTCAGGTTAGCGGAGATTTTAATTTAAGAGGGTTAAATATCCTTATCGTCGATTATCGTTCGCTGAACAAAAATTCGCATATTTTATATTCCAACAAGAATGCATAAATTTTTGTTTTGTGACATGTGAAAAATCTTCTGTACCGGACAAAAAAATCCACTGCATCCGGGTTGGTAATGCCATACCATTACCGACTAAGCAACCTGTGCCATCATCGAGTTTCTACCAAAAGGAAAAGAGACTGAAAAGAAGAAACACATGTCACTTAATATTACCATTTGGCTTATAGTTGCTACATATTTTCTGTTTTTCCCGCTGTATTTACTGGCTACACTGTGCTTTTCGGCTAAAGAATGTGATTTGCTTTGAACGCGGCACCACACAATCATCAAGTGATCCGATCCGGAGCTTCCGAGCACTAGCACACAATCGAATCAAGAAACGAAAATGAATCACCAACAGAAGCCAACGAACGAATCAATAAATTGTACAAGCAAGCAGTGATGAACACGCATACAATTGACAAGCAATGAAGCTCATGCTATGTTCATTCAATGTTAAGGGAAGGTCCATTAATTATGTCACGCAGTAATGGGGGAGGGGGGTTTGGGAAAACGTGACAATCCATACAAAAAATGTTGAAGGTCCATACAAAAAATGTCCTTTGAGTCAAACTAGATACCAAGGTTTTCGAAAGAAAATGATTGGGTAATGTTCCTGCCCAAGAGATTATTAACAGCGGGTGGATAGTCATGAAGAAAACGAATATTTTTCTTGGCTCAGGAAGTACTAGCACACCGGTCCCAAGCTCGGTCCCAAGCTAAATGATTCGCCCCTAAGCCCGTAACTCACACCGATACACTCTCAAATATTCTGTCAAAATAACATAGCGAATCAAAACAAAAACAAAGATACTTGTACCAAAAGGTACTGAAAAGCGCAAGGTGTCGCGAGTGATTAAGCGGTTCGAAGAACGGTTGACAAGCCACAACCACCGATCGGAAGCCCAGAAGTGAAAGGAAAAGTATTCCGTACAACACCAAAAATCACAACCGCGTAGTTGAGGCCTTCAACCGAAATCCGAACGCCTCCGTTCGGGATGTGGCTAAGAAGCTGCACCTAAGCCGAAGTTTTGTCCAGAAGGCCAAAACTAAGGCTGGGCTTCGAACGTTCAAGGTACTTAAGGCCCCTAATCGCGACGAGAAGACAGAACAAGTCCGCCAAAACCCGTGCCGGGAAGTTGTACCTCAACATGCTGACAAAAGTTGAATGCTGCATCATGGACGACGAAACATATGTGAAGGCCGACTTCAAACAGATCCCCGGCAACCTGTTTTTCACGGCCAAGGATAAGTTCAGCGTTCCGGAGCATGTCCGCGCACCCAGAAGATGTCCAAATTTGCGAAGAAATTCCTGGTTTGGCAAGCCATCTGCACGTGCGAGAAGCGGAGTGCACCTTTCGTGACCCGGGACACGATGAACGGACAGGTGTACATAAAAGAGTGCCTCCAGAAGCGGCTGCTTTCACTCCTGAAGGCTCACAACGTCCCAACAATCTTCTGGCCGGATTTGACCTCATGCCACTACTCCAAGGACGTGCTGAAGTGGTATGCGGACAATAAGGTCAATTTCGTGCCGAAAATGTTCAACCCTCCCAACACTCCGGAGCTCCGCCACATCAAGAAGTACTGGGCGATTATGAAGCAGCACCTTCTTAAACGACCTAAGGTAAGTGAGGACAGTCGAGGAACTGAAGAAAGTATGGGTTTACATGCAAAAAACGGTTGATTCACAGGTTGTGCAGAATCTTATGACCGGGGTTAAGGCCAAGGTACTCCCATTTGCGTATGGACTGTAAATAAAATACGAGTAAAAAATGGTAAAATAAAGTTTAATAGTTATTTCTCAATCCCTGAAAATTTGATGGCAATCGGATGAAAACTCGAATTTTGCGAATCAATTTGTGTAGAGCGAATTTCATCGTGGACACCCTTTATATCAACGGACATAAGAACCAACAAACAATACTACTTAGATTTTTGACGTAGACTACGTCTTACGGCAAGGGTAGGGTGTCAAATGAAAATCTAAAATATTGCGACCGTCACGAAAAACCGTATGTTTTGTACGCGAATAACTCAAATAATCCACGATAGATTTACATGATTTCTTCCTCAATCGGTTGGAAATTTTACCGCGCTCCAATTCAATTGTCAAACATTATTCTCAAACAATAGTAAACTATTGAAAATAACGCAAACATAAGGTGATGTCTTATAATGTCATTTTGCAGAGTAAATTTACCAAATTTCCTATCACAGTTTTCAAATCGAAGCAAGGAACGTCTTGCATCATCTTCTTCTTCTTTTTATTAGAGAGGGACTTTAACCAATCATGTCATTCGTTGCTCCATGTACGTCTAGCATGCAGCTGAGAACGGTATAAAACGCACACTTAGGAAAAATTTGCCTCATTCGTTTGGCAGCATTAAAGCTGTGCGGAGCTGGTCGCAGGCAGCTGGTCGCGGGCAGCTGGTCGCGGGCAGCTGGTTGCAGGCAGCTGGTCGCAGGCAGCTGGTCGCAGCTGCTTTATTCGTTTGGCAGCGGAGCTGGTCGCAGAGGTAGCTGGTGTTCGCGTAGCAGCTGGTGGTGGTAAGTACCAAGGCTCTACCAAACAGCGATCGTCGCGATGAGGAAAACTGCGGATTATGGAGGCGCACAATCACGCCGGTTTTATTGCAAGCCGCCATCTTACCTCATCGTGGCGATTGTTTCGCCGTGACTTCCGAAAACGCTGCTGTTGGGGGGAAAGCGTCCTTTGGGGGCGAGCAGCAGCAGGTGGAAATAATCTGTCCTTTTGAGGACAATAAATTAAAATAAAAGAGTTGTTTATTAATGAACTAATCTTAAATTTAGTTCGGTGCTCGATGGACGGCGAGCCATCGGTAAAAATTTTACCCAGCTGGTTGGTGCAATCAATTTATAGATAATCTGTCCTTTTGAGGACAATCAATTTAATTGAAAGAGTTGTTTATACAAGAATTAAACTTTTATTTCGTTTGGTTTGTGCGCCTAATATCATGGTGCCGATTCGTTCGCCGCAACTGCAAAAACGCCTTCATGGAGGGCGAGCCGTCGGGAAAATTTTACCCAACTGGTTGACGCAACCCACTAATAAATAATCTGTCCTTTTGAGGACAACCAATCCAGTTCAGAGAGTTGTTTATTATTATTTATTTATTTATTATTATCACCGTCTTCGATAAAAATAATCGTACAGACTGAACTACTTAATACTAGTTTAAAATAACTTAAAGTCTAAACAATTGTACTTATTCGATTTTTAAAAACATTTTTGGACATATCAAAGTCGAATTCGTCACCTATAGCATTGAAAGTTCGAAGACACGAATCAAACGGATTATTATATCCATAGTTAGTGCGGTGATAAGGAACAGCAAGCATCGGATAATTTCGCAGTCGACGAGGAGGAACGTTCAGTGAAATCTGCTCAAGCAGCGCAAGGGCAGTCAATAACGCCGATAAGGATGTCAAAGACCAGCAGACGCTGCATTTTAACACGCCTGTCAGTCAGTAGCAGATCCAAAGTTATCCAGTTTGCAGCGGTCCGAGTAAGGAGGGAGATTGTTCGGAGTCATAGGGGAGGGAGTAGTAAGGAAATAGGGTAAAAAAGAGGGGAATATTAAATGAATGAATAGAGTGATTTTAAATAATAGGGTTTGGTAATAGGGAAGGGGATTTAAAGTGAGACCCAAGTAACAATTTCAGTTCTATTACAGCCGTATAGCACTCCTCCCGGCTTTGTTGATGACACTACATTCAAAACTGTTTTGTCCACCAACACCTCCTCTATGCATCTTTAAAACCGAAATATGTACAAAGTGGCCCACTCTATAGACGGTTGTGAAAACAAATTAATAAAACCTTTCTAAGACCATAAAGATTTTGAAAATGTTCTAGTGAAAGATGTTATGACCACTTGAGAACCATCATAAAACCTATTGGCCGCCATCAAAACCAGCATAGGGCTAAATGGCCACAGCTGTCAAACTTCACGGCGATATCGTGGTTGGTTTTTGTTGTTTTGCTTTGTTGCTCTTCTGATTCATTCAACAGTAAATAATGGCTCAGAAAAAGCTCTACTGTTGCGGGAAATTATGATTGAGAGCAAAATATATAAAACAAATTGAGTTTTTTAATAGCGTATCATGCTCCAAATCATATGCGCATTTAATTTTATGGTGAATATTGGCACGATAAGAGCTGAAAATTAATGCGCCTTGGAAATTATGCGAGTTTACAACAAGAAAAACAAAATTGAAAGAAATATATTCCGTAAATTAATCATGAAACTCCTGAAAATTGATGGAATTCAATAAGGTTATCTAAACGAATACCGAAGTTTGTCTCAGATCTACAGTTCAATTGTATTACATTTAAAATTTGGTGTATTTATTTTTCCACATTTCAATTATTTCATATATTTCAATATGGCGATTGCAAGAAATCACAGTTTTGCCAAAAAGCCAATTTATCTTAGCAATGGCTACTATAAAACTATCTGGTCGCTTGGTAGCTTTCCTCAATGCCAGTTAGCCGTTTAATGCATTTACTGGAGGCAAAATGGTTTTAAAATGCTTTTTCAACTGACCATAATAAGATAATATGAATGAGTCCTAAAACGGCATTTCAAAACAGCATTTTATGAGTTAATAAAGTCAAAATAAAACCTTTGATAGGAGTAAAAGGAATTTTAGAAGTCAAGGTTTTAAGATCGTTGTAAAGAAGCTGTGTAGGTTCTTATAAACCTGACTAAAATGTGAAACCTATTGGCATCTCTTGCTGCCATAATAAAGCTGAATTGATTTCTAGTGGCTTTCATAAAAACTTTAATAAAACTTAATAAAGCTGGATGGTTTTGGCAATGTTACTTGGGAACCCGCGATGAATCAATAAATCAATTCAATTTCTAATTTAAGAGAGTTATTTTTAATAAGAGTTCATCTTACATTTCGGTCGATTGGCAGTCATATTGGATTATGCCAAGTCGTTACTAGGCAACTAGGCCGGTTCTTTGATTTATTTTCACCGAAAAATCCTACCAGATACAAATCCATCTTTGCTACTTTCAATTTAATATTCTCAGCTGAGAGTTTGTTTGATTGGGATTTTCGTTTCAAATTGTCGATTGGCAGCCAGTGGTATTAGCAAAACTTGTTTTCCCTTCGTCGCATTCCGTAAACCACACAAATTCCCTATCACGGACACCCTTTCGATGTCAAACATGATATTCCGAACCAACATTCCCTGCAAAATCCAATTAGTTGTGTGTTATAAACAGTTGTTCTGTTGTGTTAACGATTCGCGTTGGATAGAGTCCTACCTCTAGGAAGAAAAACTTTTTGAGAAACATAGTGAAAGTGAGAATGCCTAACCGATTTGATCCAGAACGCTTGCGCAGATTCAGGAATCGCATAAAGAGCGAACATACGGGAAATCCTCCGAAACGACCATGCACCGATGCTGAGCGAGCTCGTAGTTATCGGGTGAAATTGAAAGCAGCAAGAGGTAATGCGTTGCCAACAACTAGTTGGGACGCTGGAGAAAGTCCTTCAACTCGAGGTAGGAAATTGATATTTATTAAATTTAAATCAATTTGACAAAGTGCATGTCATCATAGCAATTGAATATCTCTCTATGTTATCGCTCCCTGTCTTAATAAATTTCAACATAGTATTAATTGTATTCTGGCGATGACATGCGTCGCGTGCTTTTACATCATACTAACCTTCAAATGATATCGATACAACTAATGCGCTGAACATATTTTAATGCGTGATTATTTTCTCAGGTGTTTATTTTATATTTATAAGAATTCATTTTATATTAACCAACCTTTTCTCCCATACCCATTGCAAAGAATAATGATATTTTATAAAACTCACTCTCTTTCTTCGGGGGAATCTATTTATTTTTATTTTTTTTTGTTTTTTTTTATGTTTTTGACAATATAGTAACTCATATATTTCTTATTTACAAAAAAAACACGAATAATAATATCAAAAGAAAACCATAGACCATATTTAAGGTACGCATTTAACCTGATATTCCCAACTATGGCCTTATGTATTCATCACATAGTAAAATGTAGAATATAAAAGTTTTCAATGGAAAAGTAAGAGTGAGCGGTTGTGTATTTTTCGAAGGGCTTATTCATACCAACACCTATATAACTAAATGAATATAGTGGGAATTTTAATGTTTTGAAATGGAATGGCCGATTGATCACATGAGAAAGTCATTTAGATGTTATAAAGTAGCTTTACATTCCGTATAGTATACCGAATATAGCCGAATGCCCGGAGCGAAAAATAAATAAATGCCCGGAGCGATGAAATAAATAAACTTTACTGAAATTCGTTCGAACAAGAATCCTTAATGATATCCATATCCATCGAAAGTTTTCGACTCAAATGTTTGTAGGGGGGTTAAAACTATCATTAATTTACTAATTTTATATTCCCTAACAGATCCTCAACTATCTTCTAGGCCTTAAAGATAGTCCATCGTAAAACGTGCAACCGTGGCCGTGTCATCATTTAAACCAAAAGGCCCTTTTCAGGGCCACCAGAGAGTTATAAAGAGTGTACAAGAGAATGTTCCCATGCACTGACTTCATAAAACCAAACGGCCCTTTTCAGGGCCACCAAAGAGTTATAAAGAGTGTACAAGAGAATTTTCCCACATACTGACTTCATAAGACCAAACGGCCCTTTTCAGGGCCACCAAATAATATCTCAAGAGCGTACAATAGAATTTTCTTACATATTGGCTTCAAAACGCTGGTCTAATGTCCCATAAGAGCCGCACCCGTAATATTGTGACTTAAACTGCTTCTATCGGTATGGGTAAGCGACCGGCAATAATTGAAACCCTTTTAACGCTAATAATAGCCGCACAAAATCTCCCTGACATTATAATGCATCAATTGGTTTAACGTAGTCTACGTCAACCGGTCGTGTCTTGTACACAACCCCACTGATTTTTTTTTTTGCAAATACCGAATTACTATGTTTTGTCTTAACGAATTGTTAAAACACATCCCATGAATCTGAAATAAACAACGACGACGGAAATATAATGCGAAATTTATGTTTTATTCATGTTTTGAGGTGTCCGGATTATTGCGGATACAGACCTTACGTGCATTATTCCACCTCATTTTGAAACAGATATATTAAGGTTGATCCGATATTCTCTCATTTTTTTTATCTTATTATATTGACAGGTGTTAGCACGATGGTTAACAACCATGCTCACCATGAATACGGAACAATAAAACGGCAGACGGTTATGAGCCAATTAGCAATTCAAATTAAATTTTACTCACAGAGAATCATGAACGTCTAAAAAGAACATTAGAATCGCAACATCGATAATGAACAAAACAGAATTTCACCGTTCGTGTTCAGCGGAACTCTCCTCCATCCCTGCCAGTGTCATGCCACATAGAGGCGGCCAATCGTAAACAAAATCATTGATAGCCTTTAGCTCGTGGTAATCGTTGCTGTAGTGTTTTATTAGCCCGGTTTTAGTTTCTTCGTGTATTGCTCTACGACCGTATTCCGGTGTAAGTAGGAATTTCCAAAGGCAAATCGTGCCAAGAATACGCAATGAGCCGTGTGAGAACTTCCGTCACCTTCGCCACCCCATCATCGTTATTCGCAGATACATACTGACATTTTCCCCAGCGAGGTGCGGCTGGCGGTTGCCACTCGTAGCGCAAGTTCATTACACGAACCAAAGCATAGTTGCTGATGTTCCTTCTAGCTGGGCCGCATCCGTACCTACTTCGTAGTTCGACCGAGGGACTCCGCGTGGAATAGTAAATTTAATTTTACTCCGCTACCAAAACCTCGAACAAATCACGCAAACTCCCATGACGTTTGCGGTTCTGCTTTAGTACAGGGATCGAAATAGAATACAGAGTTACGATGCGCTGGGTTTTGATTACCACAAAACATTATATAGATGACGACGGTAGCTGACTCCATGCTCGGACTTTTCATGCATCTGTGGGGTTGTGTAGATAGAGCATGATTGTGCGTTTAGAATTTGGAACTTTTGCCACTAACGAGAACGTTAATCCTTAACCAAACTAACAATTAATCATGAATAGTCCTGTCATATTGGAAGCAATAAAGCCTTCTCTGTCAACACCCATAATCCTCCCAAACTCCATAAATGTTCAAGACAACCGTTCGTGGTTCACCCTAATGAGATAATTATTTTGAACTTAATTGCGCCAGATACTGTTGCGGTCGTCGGTCGGATGATGGTATGTTGTAAGAAAACGAATGACGTGACGACGGCCGGCGGGACTCCCATCTGTATTAGCAGTGGAATGTTGATGTTGATGCGTGATAAATAAATCTAACTTGGCTTTTGGCTTCATCCGAACGTAACCCATAGTCTGCTCTTATCGCACCGTTTTAATCGCTTTGGACAACTTTGGAATCTCCGGCGCAAATAGTGTTCCGGCTTCTCGATCCAGGCCGAAATAGCATCATCCCCAGGTCATTTTGGTTAATGGTGTCCGTAATGAGAGTGTCGCATGAATGCTCTCGCGGAGGAACAACATTTGCTGGATGCTCCCAGCGCTGCGGCGGCCGGGGTTGAATAAATAATGAACTTTTGTCATCAGCTTAGCTTCTCACACTAAACTTTGGCCCTCGAGGGAAAATTTATAGCCCCTGCGTCCCGGTGCCTGAAGAAGATTTTAGTCCGGATAAGAGCGGATTTTGGCGGGTTATATCGCGCACAAATACGGTTTGTAGATGGAATTAATTTTGGACGCTTCGAAATTCAAATTCTACAGCCGCATCTCAAATGTACAGTCGGGTCTCCTACTAAACGGTGGATGGTATCACCCACCCAGATTTTCCAGCTGTGCAGCATCCAATGGAGCTGATTTCTTGTGTGTGTTTGGAGTCTAGCCGAACCCTTGATATACACAACATAGGGTATGGGTCCCATAGCTCGGTCCAATATGCTACGGCCAATTACATTTTTTATTGCAACTCTATAAATCATTGAGCTGCAAACGACATTCAACTGCTTTTGAGCATTTCCAGCCAGAATAGCAGACCGGTTGGACCCTACTCTCTCCGATCTGAATGAAAGTTTGTCCACATGTTGGTTTCTACCCAAAATAACGTTTTCCATAAAAAAATCCAAAAGTATCCAGGACTAATTTTCTTTAAAGGCGTATTTAAAATGTGGATTTTATATTTTCAAACATTGTTTTTTCGCAAACGACTCATCTGATTAAGATGTCGTCTTTAAAAAAGTTGCAGGAATTGAAGTGTTCTTCAAGAAAAAAACACACTGAAACTAAAAAAAATTGCAAATTCATGCTTAAAAAATATAAAACGTTGATTTTCTCAAAAGACCCCCACCCTTTAATCCTCCTAATTTTTTTTTAAAAAGCTGAAGTTTTGTCCTTAAAGCTGGTGAGAAGTGTAAGATGGTCACTTCTATAATTTTTTTGACGTAGGACTTACGTCTTTCTTTTCTATTCCTGTATAGGGGCGCCGTTCTAAAATTTCTGAAATCGCAAGCGTTACGCGGGTTTGGAGACGCGAACCATGTTCCCTCCGTTAACAACTAAAACCCTGTATTTTCAGGACGAACAAATAAATTTGCCAACTAAAGAGTATGTTTGATTGAAATTTCTCTTGAGCTCATTGAAATG
Source organism: Aedes koreicus (assembly GCA_024533555.2). Lineage (NCBI taxonomy): Eukaryota > Metazoa > Arthropoda > Insecta > Diptera > Culicidae > Aedes > Aedes koreicus. The sequence goes on from JAHHFK020003759.1 coordinate 14,235, forward strand.
TTCATTAGCACGCACCGGCTCAACATGGCGTTGCTTGAAAAGCCACGTTCTGGAGAAAATGAGCAACATTTTTTATTTGTATCCATATATTAATCTCTATTTGCCATGTTAAAACTAGCAAGCACGTTGTACATTCAACAAACGAAATATTAACAGTTAATTTTAGCGGAACTGCAGCACGGCAGACCAATTATGTGTTTCACATATTCAGTGTAGGGGGTAGGTTAGCTTCATTGTAGTTCTTGTTGTACATAGGTTCATAGTGCATTAGGTGCAGATAATAGATTAGGTTAGTTGCAGGTAGTTTTAAAATGTGAGTTATAATTTTTCTGGCCAATATTTACAAACTATTGTTTGTATTTTTACTATTGTTATGCAGTTTCAGAAGCAAGTGTGTCTAAATCTCAACTCTCTTGGGATAGGGTTCTGAGGCCCTGACAAGGGCCGTTTTTCTGTTGCCTGAGTAGAAAAGATGCGAATTTAACCTCCAAAACCCCTGTCGCTCTAATAAAAACTAATGATTTTATTTCCGCGCTGCTGTCTGGCGTAACAACTGAGGCCCGTCCCCTTTTGTAAAATTTGATTTGCATTGCCTTCGTTGAGAACCCCCTTCTTGTCATGTTATGATATATGCCATTATATAAAACAGGCCTGGCATTCCCGTTAAAACAATAAAGAAGAAGAATAGTAATCATTCGTTATTGGATCATCGACACGTTCAGACGTGTGTATCCCGCTCTCGTGATAAAAAAGCGCTTTTCCGAGATGTTCCGAGTTTTTGGCCCTGATGCTGGAAATCGAGTAGACGCTGATGTGGCGCCTGACGTGGCTGGCACGTCCGCTAGACGAGGCAAACGGAAGAAGCCCGACGTCGACGCTGACGTAAATCATCCCTCCGTAAACAACTAAAATCTGTCCTTTTCAGGACGACCAAATCAATTTACCGATTAAAGAGTATGTTTGATTGAAATTTCACTTGAGCTCATCGAAATGTTCATTACCACGCACCGGCTCAACATGGCGTTGCTTAAACTGCCGCGTCCCGGAGAAAATGGCCAAATCAATCGCCCACATCATCTTCGTGGTCAAGTGGTTAGCGGCGTCGCCCGTCGTTCAAGCGGTTGTTGTCATGAAGTTGAGGGTTCGATTCCCGCTCCAGCCAGTGGATCTTTTTGCAAACGAACCTACTTGGTGTTAGGTTAAGTTCTTCGTAATTCGCTCTACACCCAAACTAAAAAAGTAAGATTGTTGTACAATTTCGATTGATTTTGTTCCATTTTTGCTATTGATCGTAAGTTGGATGAAAAATCTAACATTAGTTGTGGGCAAAACAGCAACAGCAATTCGCAATGAAAAATTGAACGTGTGCGTGAGATTGTTCGCAGTGATATTTAGTTGATGAGTAAGAGATGAGTGTTCGAAAGTCAGATGGCTCACAAAAATAAAATGTGCACATCAAGATCGAGATACAGACCAGGACCGCTAGCGCGGCGGCTCTTGATGGCAACCAATTAGCCACTTTGACAAGATAAGAATGTGGGAATAGAAACCCAACAGTTAGTTCACTTGGCGAGGAATTCAGGGTGCAGCAATGAAGCAAATGGACATATTTTCCACCAAGCTATGTGCAACCTGTCGCTAACAAACTTGCATGGCATGGCATTGTTTATTTCATAAAACGCTTTGTCGATGATCAGTGAGAACAAACATAGAACACTTGACGGCGGCAATACAACAGTGGCCAATAGCGTTGCGGCATTTTGTGATATCGACTCATCCATATTGTATATTGTTGGTGTATGTTGGTGATGATTGAATAAGGAGCCTACAGCGATAAAATTGTTTCGAGCTATTTTTGCTTGCCAGTCGCTTGCACACATTTGCATGGCTTCCTTTGTACCATAAAACGCTTTGTGAATCAAAATGGTCGAAATTGCCTTTTCTGAATCATGCGGATTTCTCATGATATGATAGTATAAACTGCAATTGCATTTTTTACCACCTTTTCAACTTTTGGGTATATGTTCAATCTTCAGTCTGTACAATCTCGAGTTGAAGACGGTGTAAATGCCTATTTTTATCGTAGTATCACGTGCCGCCAAACACTCAGGCTGTCCTGCACCCCAAGAAAACAGATAAGAACATTTCAATCGCGAACCATGTTCCCTCCGTAAACACAGGATCCATTTCACACTTACAAACACGTTGGACATTTTAATTCCAACATTTGATTAGGAAGAATCTGCTTTTGTAAACAAACACTTTGTCTGCTAATTTATCGGAAGTTGTATACAATTCCTTCAAATTGAATATATCAGCGGATAGAAATAAAGCTCTTCTTCCTTAAAGAGTGCTTAATTTGTATTTGTGACCTTTTGTTCAAGAGCAAATGACTACGAAAGCCATTGTTTACATAAGCAAATTAGGGCAAATCTAATGTTGGCGCTGATTTAACAAACAAAATATCATTAACAGTCAATTCGAGCCGAACTGCAGTTTCTATGAATTTTCGTAAAGAGCCAATAGCGGAAGAAGAACCGGAGCCTCACACACCATCAGCACAGGGTTTCATGGTTCTTTAGACTGAATAAAATATAGTAGAAACTCATGAATTCGATGTCATCAATTTCTTCACATCAACAAGCAGTCCTACGTCAACTTTGCAGTTATGTCACTGACATAACTCATCCTTTTTTTGTTTTTAAATATTTATAATTCTTTTTCAAAATGTTGAATACGATAAATTTTTTATACAAATATACCGAAAATATATTTTTTGGATCATTTTTAATTAAAAATTTTTTTTTTTTGCGGCGTTGTTGTAATATAAAATTTATTGTTTGGGTTTTTTTTTTTTGTTGTTGGTTGTTGGGAGAAAAAAAATTTTTTAGGGGAAAGTTTGGGGGGGTGGGGGGGGAGGATTGGTGTGGTTGGGGGGGGGGTGGGGGGGGGGGTGTTGGGGGGTTTTGTGGGGGGGGAAGGTTTTTTTTATTTTTTTTTTTTTTTTTTTTTTTTATTATTTTTGGGCTTAACTGCAATTTGGTTATTTGAAACTGGAATGTAAGTATGTTATTTTTGAGTTCCAGGAATTGGTTTTGCTTTGTTGAAAATCGGATCGAATTCCTTTTCGGCCTCTTTGTATTCATCCCTAGAAACACAGCAAAATATCATTTTTGTTTCATGATCCTCTTTGCGCTTATTTTCCCAGTCATAAAGTTGTTTAGCATTCGTTATAGAATGTTCGCGTTGCTTAGCTAAACTTGCTCTAGCCTAGCATTCAATTTCAATATTATGTCTATCTTAAAATCCACAGAGGCTAGAATTTTTTTTTATATTGCGACGCTGCTCCGTCTGCCATAAAAATAGTTTTTTTTTTAATTGTAATTTTTGATTTTAAATATTCCAACAATTTTGAGGAAAACAACTGAACTGCTACTGTGTCATGCTTTAAGGCATCAGAAATGATCACAAAACTTATGTGTTATAGTGTACCGTTTTCTTTGTACTATGGGTGTATTGTACATTGAGCATTATTCCAATGATAACTTTGCACTTTATCTTGAAGAATAAATGTGTAGTTTTCAGAAAAATCACAAATAACTTTGACTTCACCATCCTCTCGTGTTTCCTTTTTCAGTCACGATATATTAATTTATCAATCTTTTCCTTCAAAAAAGAAGCAGACTCTTCTGATGGTAAAGTCTTTAATTCAATGTTACATCTATCAGTCGTAATCCACTGTTCAAATGACACTTCTTTAATTTCATTCTCTTCCATTTTTTTTAATTGCTGTTTCTGATGCTGACGTATCGCAACAATTCATGCACACGCGAAGATGGCAAAAGTCTGTTCTAAATTGTGCATCGCACAGAATTTGTTCCATATAGATAATGTGATTTATTTTTAAGCTGTTGAGCATAAGATTCACATTTTCGTGAATCATACAAACACAAACGTTATGGGATCCTGATTTACTAAGAAGTTTACAGTACACTACTAATTCATTATGTTTTTATTGCGGACAGTGCGCCAAATTTAAATTACAATGTTTTGAAAGTTGACAATGTTTTGGCCGTAAGGCTGCAAATGAGCTAGACCCGGGGTGTGGACCCGTAAGCAGAAGCACGAAACCATCGGAAAGGATAGATAGTCTCCTTCCAACGAAACGCTCTTATTACAGGAAATGAACAGTAAGCAATACACTTAAGGATTTCCGTCTGGTGGTTTGTTAAAAATAGGGTTAGCAAACTTACTGTAGACTGTCGAAAGATAATTAGTGATCTGACGATTTCCATCCAGGAAGGCATAATTGTCATCCATGACTTGGGCCAGATAATCACGAATCCTTCATCCAGCCTACACTTCGTCTGGCACCCTGTATTCTCCCCTTACACTTTGTTATTGAATGTATGTATGTAATGTACGTAATAGAATATAATACCTATTTACAAAATATATCTGACATCTACGGAATTGTTACTGCAAAATAAAAATTAGATATGTATTAATATCTTAATAGTCCTCAAAAAGCTGAAAATAAGAATCGATCAGTCCAATCAACGAAGATTAAAAATTGAAATGAAAAGATATATAGGTTTTTTTTAGAATCAACAGACTATTCTATAAGTCAAAGAAAACAGTTTGAGTGATAGAAGAGCTGGATTTGATGATTCCTGAAATCTTGAAAGTATCTAATCAAAATACCACTGAACATATCTTTAAATACAATCCTATACTGCTAACAATCACATGCCAGCCTTTTATGGAATAGCAGTTGAAGTTCAGAAATAGAATTTTAGCACTGTTTCACTGTTATGCTATAATGCAGCAAAAAAAAAATTGAGCATTGAAAGCACTAAATTGTCATGATGCTTCATGCACAAGTAATTTGAAATGCAACAATGATCCGAAGGCGTGCTGAAATTATTAATTAAATAAGAATGAAATATATACCCTGCTTGTACACGATCTTCAGTCGCAGTCACTTATTTCGCTGTTGTCAAATTGACAACATTGCTCAGATTACGCCAACCAGCGTATCCATGCTGGAATGCCAAAACCAATTTAGCCTCTATTGTTTGTCATGTTGATTCATCCTGAAATATGTAGATAAATGCTGTGGAAAATCTTATTTACGTGATATAACCACAATGGAACTGACTCTTAGCATCGAGTCTTGTCAAAGAAACCCTACTGAGCCCTTGTGGCACGTCATGCCAGCCAGTTCAGCGCAAGGGGTTATTATGCACCAACAAAATGTTGAAAAACTTACTTTTTCAGGGTTAAATAATTTTAGGGATATGAGCGTAAAATGGTGATTCTACTCATGGATGCAATTTCATCTCATCTGTTGAAAAATTATGGATTTTCAGGGATTTTCATCATTCGTAGCTTTAAAAATTTCATTTGTGTGCATGACACTGTGTTACTGTTTTCCAAAAACAATGAGTGGCAGAGAAATTACCGCTATTCTTGCAGTTATCATAAATGGGAGGTAGACTTTTTACCACCATGCGGTGGACATTAAACGACGGTGCCAAAGCTGACTCCAGCTGGTACGTGTTCTGGGAGGAAGAATCTCCGGAGGAGATCATAATCGAATCGGTAGGATAAAGAAAATGTTACTGTTCATTCCCTCCTAGACTCAGGCAGTCAATCAAACCATCGTCCAGTTTCAGCATGTATGATACTCTGATGCTCCCTGCCTACCCAGTATTTATTATATATAATGTAAATAATATGTCATAATATGCAATACATATAGTATGTAATAGAGCAATGAAATAAACTAGAATATTTAATAAAAATATGACATAGTGTTGGCGCTTACCGGAAACAAGATCCTACGTTGTGCTTTTTGATGGTTGAACGATGGGCAGTGGCAACGATCGAAACAGCAGCACAGCTAAGGTGGTAGCAGCACAGGCACCAGAAATAATTGCTAAATACAACGGTTAACTTTTTATATATTTCACAACTGTTCTCACTACAGGTTAAAGTGCGACTGACTAGTGATGATGATGTCTACTTCGGGTTCGGGTGGGTTGAATCCTCCTTTTGGGCAACAAAGTAATCAGCTGATCGGGTGCGGTTGCCAGGAAGGCTAGAAGAAACTAAAATTTACGCCCGATAGCACCTGCTATTAGCTGAGAACGTGCACCTTGCTGTCAGTGGTACCAACATACCCGCCGCCTTGATTAACTATCAATAACAAACATAAACAAAACGATAATTGGCTATTACATTGTTCTACAGGTAAGTATTATTCTATTCATTTAATTTCTTCTATTTTTAGCTATATATTCATCCTCGTTGCTCGTAGTGCTGGTCTGTAACTGACGAATCTCGTTGCTCTTCTTCGGGGATCGATTTCGCAAGTGGCAGTAGACATATTTTGGTAATTGGTCTGGTGATGATTCCTTTAGCGGTGCGAAGGCTAACGACGCGTGCTAATTTGTCCTTTCCAGGGTGCAGTTCAGTGATGCGAGCGAGTGGCCAACGGATCGCTGGCTGCATTTCATCGACTAGGATAACCATCCTTCCGGGTTGAATCTCGTCGTTACGGGCAGCAAACTTCGTGTCCTTCAACAACTCCTGCAGGTATTCCGACCGCCAGTGGCTCCAGAATTTCTGGACTAGCAGCTGCCAATTTTGGTACATACCGAGAGCGCAGATCGAACGATGCTGGAGGTCTAGGTCGGGCAAGGCGGTCAACGATGTTCCGATGAGGAAATGTGCCGGTGTCAGCGCTGCCAGGTCGTTTGGATCGTCGGACATGGGTAGCAGTGGGCGAAAGTTCATGGCAGCTTCAATCTGATGCAGGACTGTGTAGTAGCCTTCGAAAGAAAGCCGAGTGTTCCCGAGTTGCCGAAATAAATGCCTTTTAGCAGTTTTGACCGCCGCTTCCCATAGGCCACCGAAGTGTGGTGCTTTTGGGGGGGTCAAGTGCCAAGTGATTCCATGGAGGGCACATGTGGAGGAAATTTCTCCCTGTTCCTTCGTGCTGCTAAATCTGGAAAACAATTCCGCTATTCGCTGTAGCTCTTTCAGTTCTTCCTTAAAGGCATCTTGTTGGGCAAATCTGATTAGGAGGGCATTGGCACGGGCAAGCTCTTGAACGGTAAGTATTTCTGGGCTGAAGTTGCTCTCGTGGCGGATTGCATTTGGCTGTGTTTTAGTCTTAGAGCGGGCTTTATCAGTGAAACGAAGGCAGTAACCTATTATGTGGAGTAGCCGTGTATACGATGACCACCGCAGAAACCATGGATCGATGCTGGACGTTGTTTGAACTGATACAATGACGGTTTTTTCTTCCAATTCATCCATAGATTCGACGACTGGCTCCGAAATTGGCAAGGTGCGCTGAGGTTGCGCCAACCAAGCTGGACCATGCTTCCAAATATCGCTGCTGATGAAATCTTCGACGGACATTCCACGAGAAACAAGGTCGGCGGGATTCTCTGAACCGGATATGTGATTCCATCTTCCTCCGTGGGTGTAATGTTGTACCTCCGAAACCCTATTCGCGACGAACGTTTTCCATGTACTCGGTGGCGCTCGAAGCCAGTATAGACATACTGATGAGTCTGACCAGAAGAACGAAGCCGATACGTGAGCGCCGATAGACTCCTTCACACGGTGGTGCAAATGTGCAACCAACACGCAAGCACACAACTCTAGCCGGGCGATGGACAGTCGTTTCAAAGGAGCGACTTTGCTCTTCGAAGCCAGTAGACGGATTTTGATGATTCCTTGGGCGTTTGAACAGCGCACAAATGTGCATGCTCCATACGCAAGTGTTGAAGCATCAGCAAAGGTGTGCAGTTCCACGCAAGCCTCTGGCAGAAATGCGTACCGGTCGACTTTGTGAACGGCGATTTTTGGTAGCTCTTGACGAAACTGTTCCCACTTCGTACAAATGGCTTTTGGTACCGGATCATCCCAGCCGCAAGCAAGTGACCACAACTCCTGCATTAGAATTTTTGCTCGGACCACTACTGGGGCAATTAAACCGAGGGGGTCGAACAATCTGGCGATGTCCGATAAGATCGATCGCTTTGTGGGTGGATTATCCCGTTGCAGTATTTGTGAGTCGAAGCGAAATTGATCCGTTTCAGGTTCCCAACGAATGCCCAGAGCCTTGATAGTTTCGTTGGGACTGAACTGCAGACTTGATTTCGTACCGATTTGGTCATCTTCGAGACCTTGAAGAACTTCTAAGCGGTTTGAGGTCCACTTCCTCAGCTCAAATCCCCCTTTGTTGAGTAGCTCAGATAGCTCCCTCCGAAGCTGGATAGCTTCCTCGACCGAATTCGCTCCTCCAATGAAATCATCAACATAGAAATTCTAACGTAAGGATGAGCCAGCCAACGGATACGCATCCCCTTCGTCCTTTGCGAGCTGCTGAAGCGTACGGGTTGCCAGAAAGGAAGATGGAGCTAGGCCATAGGTCACTGTCTGTAGTTCATATGTCTGAACGGGAGTGCTTTTGTCGAAACGGAACAGTTGTGTCTATTTTACTTCTCGTGCGGATCGAGACGACAATTCTCGCTTCGTTGTCGCGCGACTCGTCTCGCTCTATTCCGAACGTCGATCCGTGCGGGACGAGACGTTCATTTCGTATCGAGAGGAAGGGATGAACCGATGCCAATGTGAAGTTTACTCAGAGAAACGGGAGACTTGTCAAACTGAGAAAAGTTTATCGCGGAGTTTATAATAAGGGCGAAACCAATTATGTTTGATAATAAATATGTTTTAATATGCTTATTACGTAAAATAATTGCATAGATAGAGCCATCAATACATGTAATAATAACAATGTGTAATTGTTTTCGTCGCTTGGAAACTATTCCATGAATTTTTGAATGATTTTGTAACAACTTTTGTAACTAAAGAGGTAATTGAAATTCGTCCTATTCATAATGATATGTTTTGATCTTAGCTCGTTGGATTTTTCTATAAAGATAACCAGAATAAAGTGCCAGTTGCATCGTTAGTTATAAATAACAGTTTAAAGAGTGTTTATTTTCCCATCTGTACGAAATGATGAGTTCTTTTGAGTTCTGGTTCAGTGACGATGAGGAGGAAACTGGAGATTTCCAACCAGAAAGGGTACGGCTTGAGCGTCGCAGATTGCGAGATATCAGCAATCCTTTGGATATTCCACAAGATTCGTGAGTACCGGTTCAAATCCTACAATTAAAAAAAATAAGATTATTTTCGATTTGAGGTTTATTGAGTACTTTCGAGTTTCAAAAGAACTTTTCCGATATTTACTGGACAGTGTGGGAGATAAACTAGAAGGAGTTAAATCGTCATCTGTGCCGCCAATGTTGAAGCTATCAGCAGCATTTCGGTTCTTTGCAGAAGGAAGTTACCAAAAAGGTGTTGGTAACGATTTGTTCGCGGGAATGGCTCAACCGACATTTTCCAAAGTATTGGCAGCTGTTATTGATGTGTTGGAAGCAGAAGTTTGCCCGGCAGCCATACGTTTTCCGGTTTCAGAGGACGAAAAGGACGAAATCAAACGCGGTTTTTACGAAAAAACTGGATTCCCTGGCGTGATAGGATGCGTCGATGGAACGCATGTGAGGATTTTCAAGCCATTGAGCGACATTCAGCACCTATATTACAACAGGAAAGGATTTCACAGTTTGAACGCAATGGTTGTACGTATGAATTAGTATCGAAGCAAAAGCATGAAGTTTATTATTTTAATTATCTTTTCAGGTCTGTGATCATAAACAGTTTGTCCGTTACGTGGATGCCAATAGTCCCGGTGCTAATCACGATTCCTTCATTTGGAATAATAATCCGTTGGATGTAGAGCTGAACCGACAATACCGGAATGGAGAAAGAAACACGTGGCTTTTGGGTAAAAAAAAGATAAATACATGGAAATTTAACATACATGGAGCTTTACATTATGTCTTGTATTTGTTCACAGGAGACGCAGGATACCCTTTGAAGCCGTACCTGATAACACCATTCCGTGCTTCTTGTGATGCAAGGCAGACTAAATTCAACGAAATCCACGCAAAGACCAGGATAACAGTTGAGAGAACGTTTGGAGTGTTGAAGAATGTGTTCAGGTGCATTTTAGCAGCTCGCCAACTACACTATAAGCCTGAAAAGGCAGCCAGAATAGTGAATGTGTGTTGTGCCTTGCACAATTTAAGAAAACGCTTTAATGTACCCGAACATATCATGGAATGGGAATCAATCGACGACAATCAAATTGTTTATTTCGCAAACGATGATGTGGCCAACGAGTCAGCAAATGAAATAAGACAGGGAATTATGCGTTCGATAACTGATCAATAAACAAATTTAATACTTGGAGTCTTCAAAATTATTATTCAATTTAAAATTATGGTAAAGTGCTCTAGAAATTTATGTTCAGGGTATTCGGAAGGGAAAATCTTCAACAAATTTTGTAATTTCGTAACAATAGTAATGAGAGATGAATTTTTCTTTTTGTTTTATATTTTCATTTCATTTCAATATATTTCTTTTTCACTTCTTTTCTTTCTACTTTTTGTACTCCTGGCGCTCCAAAATTTCTAGTTTCGCCTTCTTATATTTTAAAAGTTCAAGCTTATACTCTAATTCTGCTTTTCTATCCTTCTCTTTCTGATGCCAATTAGCTCGCCGTTCCTTAACTTCTTGCTCCCGTAACTTGAACATTTTGCGGGCATACCTTGCACATTCTCCGGTATGCTCCACAATCTTTCTCATGCATTCAGTCTGTTCCAGCAGCAAGTCGTGACGGATATCCATGTTATGCTGACACCGTCGCTTACGCTGCGCAGTACGGGAGCTCCTGTTCTGTTCTGAGTCCTGAGTATTCTCAATACCTTTTGCTTCCTCTGCGGTTGGGTCCCCTTCTTCAGCTGTATCCAACTGCGGTTCGATGATGCTTGAAAGCATCGGCGATCCTGGCGGTGACGGTGTTTTGCGAGGCTGACTGGAACTCGGCATAGCGCTTGGCACAGATGTGGGATGTACGAGTAGACCGAACGAGGAACCTATATAGTATATTTGATTCCATGTTATTTTATCCCGTAAACTATTCTGTTTAAAATGACACAAATTGATGTCCTTTGTATATTTTCCAAACCATGGTCCATTAATGATTTTTGTTATATCATATTTTACTTATGAACCATTTTAGTTAGGCATATTTGCAAGAATAATTTTTTGATAAAAAATATGTTATTATAATACTTTTCAATAAGGACTGTACACAAAAATCTAACTAAAATTTAAGCACATTAAAGAATCGATCTTTTTTTCTATTTGATTAATAACATACCTTCTGCCAGTCTTTGACCGT
>JAHHFK020003760.1:0-267096 GCA_024533555.2 Aedes koreicus
TGGTACAGTTTTCCAAAGAACGTATTCCCCTGCTGGAAATCGCCTACCAATTGCAGTGAACCCTGTTGAGGCAGGTGGTGGTCGTCTGCTGTATTATTAAAAAGAGAAAACATTTGTACTTTAATGCCAAAGAATAACATTTGCTCGAAAGTTGAAGGAATAATAACGAACCTGCAGATCCTGCACCGTGAAACCTGCTGTGTGGTAAGAGCTCCAATGCAAGAAATTTTCGGTCAAACGTAAGAAAGTCGCAAAGAAAAACTTCACCGCAGGTGTACCTCCAATGGAAAGCAATGGATCCAACGTGTTGGTCTGACTGGGTTTGATGTTGAAAGAAGGCAGCTTCATACAATATGAAAGCAACCTTCTCAAGGAGCATTTGGCTTTGCGACATACAGTCAATGGGAGTGGATCACGAGAGCAACTAACTCTATATGTTTCGGTTGGAAAAAGCATATTTGTACAATAATACTTTTTGATAAGCTGTCGGCGTATTCCTTTGCTTTCAATTCTTCAACTAGTTGGTGGTTGCTCGAGCAAATTTATATTTCACTGGTTACGAGGTGGGTTACATGTGTATTGTTTGCGAAATATCCACGAATAAAGAATTCGATGTAAATACTTCTTCCTCAACTAGTCATAAGAGTAATCACGGAATTTTGTTAGTTCTCCAGGTTGATGCAGAAGTATTTCCAATTTTACTTCAACTACGTCAAACAGAATTGGAAAACTGAGGTATGAAATGTAAGGAACGTATTGATTAACATCGATAAAAAGCGTAGCAACTCGTTATTTATAAAACATATTGACCATGATGGAAATTCTTGAATGTTTGGTTGCTGAATAGTCCAGTTCTTAGACTTATCATTACTTTTTTAACGAAGGTTATTCAAATCTGAAGTACGATCAAAATTTGGGCAACTTAAACAAGTTGAATTTCTATTATTCGTGAATTTTAAGAAGTTGATCACACCTCATTTTGTTGGTACACACTGAACCAAATTGTCCACACACGTGTGTGTGCATATCATTTTATGAGTCGGCTGTCATAACAAAGAAAAATAATATACCATCAGTTCGGAAATAAGATGGTTATCATTCATTGAGTAAAAAGCTTGAAATAAACAAATCGCATTACTTACATTTATAACGTTAGGAATTAAGCATACAGTTTTAAAGTTAAATTTGATGCAGTGTTCAAATGACAGTCAACAGCAATTACGTTTGCATTAAAAAAAATGGACAAAAAATGCCGATTTTTCATTGGTTTACCTTCACCCGCACTGAAAAAACTACCCATACAGCATCAATCATAGTAACCCATGAGTCAGCAGACAAAATTTGACAGCTCTATCAGTCGAACTCTAAACGTGATGGCAAAAACAGTGAAGCACCGTTCAGAAGTGTGCGCGTTCAAAGAACGGCACCCCGCCGCGTCGAAAACGGACATCGTGCGGCACTTTGTGGACCCCGGATGCGCCCGTTCCGGAATCTACAACACTGGCACTGTTGGACAACAATCAGAGCATCGAAAGAAAGCCCGCTTCCGGACTGCCGACGACCCTGAGTGACAAGAAGCTCCAAAGGATGCTGAAGATTACGACCGTGAGAAAAGTGGCTACATCGCTGCGCGCGCTTGGTCGGGAGGTCGGTTCAACCGGCCAAACAGTGAAAAAGTACCTGTCAAACATGAACATACATGTCAGGAAGCGGATGTCGCGTCCACTGGTTTCGGAGCTGCAGGCAATGACGCAGCGGCAGCGGCTGAATAAGATGGTCAATTTGATTTCCCTGGCGAATCGCGACGTGGCGGTGGTGATGGACGCCGAGACCTATCTCACCCTGGATGAGTTTTTTTCCATTGTATCGTACGCAGCACCTTTATAATGAGTAAAATTACAAAAAAATAATAATTAAAATTAACTTCTGGAGAAAGGTGAGAAAATCGAACGGAAGCGTGATTCCGGCCACCCGCGTACGCTGCATATGCTGAAGAGGAAGACCGAGGGTAAGGTTGCCTCGTCGTTCTGCTCTTTGGGCCAAGAGTTTGGTGGAACTGGCCAAAAGGTGAAGAAGTACGTGGACGAGATGGACATTGTTATGCAAAACGTCATTCGGAGACGCCCTGTCTGAGCAGCAGACAATGAACCAGAAGGAGCGGCTGAAGTTGCTGGTGCAAAATAACTTTCCTATGGAGCCCGATGTTACGGTCATAATGATGGCGAGATCTACTTGACGGCAATGACTGGCAGGGGACCGGGTACTTTACGTCCTCCTTCAATAAGGTAAGCGCTAACGTTAAATATATCTCCCACACCCAGTTCCCGACGATCAACGAGAATGTCCAAGTCGCTGTTATTTTCTTCAGGACTTGCGGTGAATACACTATGAAGTGCATGCCGAAAGTTGTCGCCTTCATCCAGAAATATCATGCGAAAGAGCATGTGCTATTTCGGCCAAACCTGGCCTCTGCCCATAATGCCAAGAGATGGACCGGCTCGTTGAAGATAAACGTGAAGACCACCTGCCTTCCCAAAATTGAGCGGACATTAAGGAGTGTATCGAAAATAAGCTATCCACAAACTTTCTTTCAAATTATGTTGAAAACCGATATTTTATTCATACAAAAAATTTATCCTTTATTGTACGAGGTTAAACTTGAACATAATGAAGACCGGATGAAATTTAAGTTATTCCTTCACGAATTTTCGAACTTTGGATCGAATGCTCTTCATCAAGTTCCGGATAAGTGTTGCATCGCATTTTTTGGACGCTTGAGCCCAAACCTTTTTTTTGAACTCCTGCATGTTCCCAGCTGCCTTACCAGTCTTTTTGAAGACCCTCTTCACGATTGCCCAGTAACGTTCGATGGGTCGAAGCTGAGGGCAATTTGGTGGATTGATATTTTTCTCAACGACATCTATCCCTTTTCCGCAAGCCAATTGAGAGTGGTTTTGGCATAGTGAGCCGACGCTAAATCCGGCCAAAACAGTGGAGGTGTACTATGCTTCTTATATAAAGGCAACAATCTCTTCTGGAGACACTCAAATCGATAGATTACCGCATTTATAGTTCCGGTAGTGTAAAAAATGGTTGAATTCAAACCACAGGAACATATTGCTTGCCATACCAGTACCTTTCGACCGAATTTCTCCACTTGAATTGACCTGTCCGCATCGCTCACATCCTCCCCAATGACGGCAGTAAAGTATTGTGGACCTGGAAGGGTTTTTGAGTCCTGCTTTACATAGGTCTCATCGTCCATCAAAACGCATGCATCCGGACGCTGCAAAAGACGCGAATACAATTTCCGGGCCCTTGTTGCTGCTCGCTTCTTCTGTTCTGCACTTTGTTTCGAGATTTTCTGCTTCTAGGTGGTTTCGCCTCTTGATGCGCTGGATCATTCCGACACTCGTTCCTGCTTTTTTGGCCAAATAACGTATTGACATTGATTTGTTCTTCATTATTAGAGATACCACTTTCTGCTCCAGTTTCGGGTTGGAAGAACCGGGTTTTCTGCCTCTTCCTGGTAGCTCATCCAAAGAATAGTGTTCCCCAAACTTATTAATGATGGTTTTAACACTCGCATGATGAATTCCAAACCGCTTCGCATATTTTCGCATAGTAATACCCTTCTTACTTAGCCATGTGTCCAGAACCTTAATTTTCACTTCCTTTTCAATACGCGACATTTTGAAAACGCAGAATTTGAACCGCACAAACAAGTAAACAAAAGAAAGCTGACAGTCAAACGCACAGCATGCAGTGTTCAGAGCATAAAAAACCATCACAAATACATGCGTACAACGCAAATGTATGTCGATAGCTTATATTCGATACACTCCTTAAACATAGCCTTACGGCAGTTGGCTGGAACATTAGCCATGACCGATGAAGCGATGGATTATCTTCAGCTCTTTCATGGCCTGGGAAAAAGCTGTTCCTTCGGTTTGGGAAAAAAAATTTTGGGGGTTTTTTGTTGGGTTCGCAGCTAGGTGACGTTGGGAGGGTTGGCGGTCTTTGGTATAACGTTTATCTTCAGCCGATTCATCTCATCCATCAATTTTTAGGCATAATGCGCATGGTAATTTTTTTGAATACTTTGACGTACTGTTTTTTTCAAAGTCACCTTGTCCTCGAATACTTTAGGAGCTTAACGAAGTTCGGCTTCCATGATGGCCAAAAACTTTTCAATCCGTCGGAGTTTCGGTGAGTTAGGTGGGTTGAAGTTTTCTGGTACAAAAACAACATTGTTATCTCTGTATAAGTCTAACATCGGTCATGCGTTGTGGTAGAATACCATTTCTGAAGAAAATTGCGTTTTGCCTCCGTGAGACCACAGGGTGGGCTGCGGGCGCTTCTGGAGGCAGATGGGTTTCGGTAGATTTGCCCATTCATGATGCCCGTCGATGTGTAAAGCTGGCTCATATCTCAAATGGCCTTCCAAACCAAGAACTTTTTGGCGAATCTGTCCACCTTCTTCTTTCTTACATCCTCAGGAACGGTCAGCCGTGATGTGGCAACGTAAAACTCCGACCCCGGCAATTGCTTTGTGTCCACTTTGATGTAAGTCTCGTCGTTCATCACGACGCACCTCGGTTTCGTCAGCCACTCTCGGTACAGCTTCCTGGGGCGGGTTTTTTTTTTCTTGTTTGATGATTCTCCGCATGGATTTCTCCGAAATATTGGCTTCCTTTGCAAGTTTTCTTATGGAACGCACCGGGTTGCGAGCAATTTTTGCACGGACCGATTTGATCACGTTCGGCATGCGTGCAAAGCGCGGACGTCCGCTTCCCGGCTTCCACTGCTTAGGACCATCCTGCAGGGACTTTTTTATGCGGTAAACTGTTGCCAAATGGCACCCTACCACCTTGGCAATCTCTTTCAGCTTCTTCTGGGCGAGCAACAAACTGGTGATCACTTCTTTCGCGAACATTTTGACGAATTTGCAATAAAACAAATAGAATGTTTGGATGCAGCACTTGAAAGTAAACATAAACAAATACACTTTCGACAGAAATTAGTCACTAGCTACACGAATTAACCCAATACTCATGTTTGAACATTTTCGCATTATTTTCTGCCGCACCCTGTACATCTTCAATGTGTAAAAACTGGTGACCCATTATAAAACTATACCGGCGCCGGCCGTGTCCTAATGCTGGTCAAGTAGGAAATGGGAAGGAACGTGTTGAAATGATACTCGCTCTGGAGGAAGCCAAGAAATCCTCTGCACTTCCACGAGAAATCACTGGGATGTTGGATAGTTGGGGAAAGGTTAGCAGCAGGGTTCGTTTTGGTTAACGATACGATTTAAGTATGTAGCACTTTCCGCCAAAAGCAATGGGCCGCTCCAATGTGACTGAAAAAAGACAAGCATAACGAAAAACAAAACAAAACAAAATAGACAAAATAAAACAGGATATTAGATATTGTCTTCAAAATTTGGTAGAAATAAGTTATTTGTTGCTTTGCAAACCAGCTCTCCTCGATGCTGGACCCGCAGCTGCCTCCTGCTGGACCCGCAGCTGCTGCATTTGACACTCGTCCACATTAAGCCAGCCGTCGCCGACGTTTCGGAAACCTTCCGGTAGTAACATGATATCTGCGTCTAATACACTCTTCTTGCACCGATTAATTTACAAACTAAGCCTGCACACCGAATCAAAATTCACTTTGGCACAGTTTTGGTATTTTCCTCTAAAATCTAGTTCTAGATATTGGAACTTTATT
The DNA here is from genome assembly GCA_024533555.2 of Aedes koreicus. Lineage (NCBI taxonomy): Eukaryota > Metazoa > Arthropoda > Insecta > Diptera > Culicidae > Aedes > Aedes koreicus. The sequence goes on from JAHHFK020003760.1 coordinate 5,734, forward strand.
TCTGCTCAGATTTTCCGTCGTCAATATTCTTCCTCAAACGTAGCAATCGCCAGCTCAGGTTCGATGCAAGCAGCAGCAGCCATTCATGCCGTTCGTTTTGAACGACCAGACAGCAGACCCAAGAATGGACATTTTTTTACAATTAACTTTTTCCACTGCTATTACGTTGCGACCGGACTGAAAAATATCACCAATTGACTCCGAACCACCGCAACTTTATACCTTCAATCTTTTTAACCAAATTTTCACCGTTTTCAGCGTAAAAATTGCCCTTCATTTCACTGGCACCGAGAACCGTGATCCTCGACGTCAGCTTTTTTCAACTCCTCCTCAGCAATTCACGCACGACAGAGGGGAAAAGCACTATTTTAGTGTTCCTCTGAAAATAGATCGAAAATGCATAGATTTGTTCAACACCAGTGAGTTAAACCCTTTGGGCAGCACTTTGACACATTTTTAATGTGAATTTCGATCGAATACACGATTATTTTTCAATTTTCCCAAAATTTAAACTATGACGGGAAAAAAAGCGTCTTCTTCGCTCAAAAGCACAGCCTACTAATTATTCACGAAACTTATAAACACAATACTTATACAAGTATATAGAATAATCATTCACAATACTGCAGTTTGAAACACTGCTGATAAAAATGATGAAGGGATAAAATACTTCAGTTTTTTTTCCGAATGGAACTGAACGAACCGAATTGCATTCCCTTTTGAAACGCAACGCCACCTCTGTGACTATTTTCCTGTAAAAGTCTAACGCAGTTTCGCAGCTATTTCAGCAGGTGGATAGTCATGAAAAAAACGAATATTTTTTTTTGGCGCAGGAATTACTCTAAGGTTTTTTTTTGCACGGGGGATACGTTCCACTTTTACTATGAAACCGTGTAAAAAAAGACTAAATTGAGTTGAAAAATTCGCATGTATAAACATTTTAAATTACTCCGATTTCGTTTGCATGTGTTACCTTTTCATGCAATGGTCAAAATACAGTTTTTAAATTTTTGAGTATTTACACCAAAAATTGTGAATTTTTTTGAAAAACTGCCATATGATTACTTTTTGCCCAAAACGTAAAATGTGATTTGAATTAGGTCGATAAGTTGTTCCGTTCTGGAGTTATCGCCGTAAGCAAACCGTGTAAAAAAAAACCGTGCAAAAAAAAACCTTAGTGTACTAGCACATCGGTCCCAAGCTCGGTCCCAAGCTTAATGATTTGCCCCTCAGACCGTAACTCACACCAATACACTCTTAAATATTCTGTCAAAATAATACAGCGAATCAAAACAATGCCAAAGATACTTGTACCAAAAGGTACTGAAAAGCGCAAGATTGTTTTCGCAAGTTTTCTTTGCCGCTTCAGTATCCATATGTACTGGATGACCAAGTAACTGCGCTCAAGCTACGTGACATCTGCCAATGGATGACCCTTTGCGGCCGCCTCCATCATCAGCTTGTGTCCTTGCAGTTTATCCACCTTGGTCCTATTCAGCACCACCATTGCCGTGTCATACGCTTCTTGGGCCTCCAATTCATCCGGACTCAAAACCCTATCCGTCTCTCCATCATCCTCTGGCGAAAGCCGATTGATCTCTTCGATCTCGCTCTCAATATTCAGGATCATTCGCTCATGGCTATCCAAAAGCTTATTCAGCATCCGGACATTATTCGACTATCTTTATTCTGCGATAGATGTGGTGCCTTGACAATTTTAATCGCCGATCTCATAAAATGCAACTCATCTGACAGCGCTTCGAACTCCGCCTTCTCGCTCTTCTTCCGCTCCGATTTATCTAGCACAATCTCCTCCAGCAAACCTGCCGCCGATTTTCTTGGGCTTGAACCATCCTTTACCGTCTCCTCCGGCTGATCTCTATCTCTTTTTCTATTACTTACAACGGAAGAAATTGTCTCTCCCGGTCCCTGTGGCAGTTCTACCTCTCCAAACAGGAGCAGTATTCCACAAAGTAGGAAAAATGTTTTCATCTTCAAATGCACCTTCTTCTCTCCGACTTTTTCTGACAATTCGCTTCAGCGACGTGTCCTGCCGTCCATTGGAAAACAATGACCAGCACAAGCGTAGCTGGTTACCTTTCCAAAGTAACACTACTTACGGTTCAAAATTAATTGCACGGATGTGTCACAAGTTCCGTACGCTGATCTTTGTTTCCAGTAATTCATTATTTGGTCGTTAATGGGTCGTTATAAAATCCAGTTCCTAATGAGTAGAGTTTCACAATTGCACCACTTTTTTCATTGAAGACTGTTCTGCACTCTCGAGATAACAGGAGATTTTATTTACTATTTTACACTGAGGTGGAAGAAAACACAAAAAAATGAAGTCATTTAAAATTTTATTTTATTGAATAAAATAAAAAAACATTTAAAACATTTAAATATTTTACCCACAAACAAGCAAAATTAAACGTTTTTTAATAACCATAAACAGACCACGTGTGTTTGACCACACAAACATTATCGGTCTCTAAATACTGCTGCTTTTCTGGTTGCCGTAAACATTGGAGATTTACCGGACTCCCACTTGCTAACTTTAACTGCGATCCTATCCTGTATTCATTGCATCCTCTTTTCTGGTCACTAAACAAAAACACTTTCGCGGCTATATCACCTTCAAACACACTCAATAGATGCTACCAAAATGTTTGAACAGTTTAATAATGAATCAAATTCAAAAGCTTTAAAACAATATTCGAACCACAAATTTATTGCGAAACAAAACGTGACAGCAAGATTAAAAATCAACTGCACTCCAGCAACGCTTACTCCGATCGAGCCACTGAACTTAACTCAATAATGTATAGTTATTCGCGCACTTATGTTCCCAGTCAATTCGGAAGCAATATGGGTGAGCAAGATAGTTCTTGACCACTTTTACCAACTTACATTGGCGGTCTATTAAATACTAAAGAGGTGTTGTCTCCGAGCCATCCGATTGGCGACGGACTTCATGGCTTCTCCAGAAACAACCCAACATAAGATTGAGGTTCATGACAACGTTGCAGCTTAGACGCGCTTATTAAGGCAAAGCTATAAATTCTGATTTTATTGACATTGGTGAAATATTTCAATTCTATGCAAAAAAAAAAATATTTACAAACAAACTTTACATTAGAAAAATAAACGCATTGCGCCGGAAACGAATCAATTATGAATCGAGTAGAGCGGCTATGGTAGGAACACTTTGTGGAGCTGGAAAGAGGGAGGTCATACTACAATAAGAATCGGAATGCAAAACTAGGGTTTGTTTGAATCAATTTTGCCTTCCCGCAGACAATAACATGTTTTTTTACTAAAGTTACTTAAAAACACCGTGAAAAACCTCTATGTCCCTTAAGTTAAGCTCCCAGGTAAAATCTTCCAATCCATCAATTTCGCTACCAGGGCTTGTTGATTTTTCGAATGATTTTTTCCACCTCATTGACTGTCGCATCCAAGTTATGAGGGAGGGGAGTTCTAATAGCTTGACTCCTCCTGGTGGTATATTAGCTTCGGTCTACAAATAGCTTTGCCCTGGCAAGCATATGCTACCACACTGACTGCCGAAGCACTTGATAAAATTAGGTTTCATGCTAGATAGGAATTGAGTGCCAAAGAAGGTATAGATAGAGATGCTCCGTACCGAGCAAGCATACCAGCTTCATAAACGTTTGATACCGCTGTGGGTGGCAAGAAGTCTTGCAAGCAATTTAGTTACGTGAGGATAAGTAGTTCGTGTCAAGTCAAGTTCGTCCTGTCTGTCGTACATTTCTTCGCTTCTGCATGCTGAGTGTGTGACTGGATACGTGCACGATACTCGGCAGACACGTGCGGAAAACATTTGGCTAATAGGATGAAACAAGTCAGAGTGGGATGAGAGGGAGTCAGGTGATTGCGTGATACTTTAATCCCTATCCATTCGGAGCAGTCAGGATGGTTGTTGACTGCTTGAGCTGACTCATGGCTCTTCCGCAAAAAAGTGAATTGAAAGATTACATCAGTTCGGGCTTCTTGAATTTTATCTGATTAAAACGAAAAGGGTAATATCCGTGGGAATGTCAAACATTGTCTAGAGGTATTATAATTTAACCGAAATAGAACCTACAGTGGCGGACAATACAACAAGACCAGAGCAAGATTTTCTTACAAAATGATCATGTGAGATTGTCTTTAATTTCCCCGTGAACCAATTGACCTGAAATCTCGGGTTTAGTCTTGACGGAACCTTAATTTTGAGACACACAAAAGTACTCGTCCATAATGAGGATCGCAGTATGCCGTGCTTCGAAACTGACGTGTTTTGTTTTTTTGCTGCGTCGTTTTCGCGAAAAAAATCAAACAATAATTCGTAATTTAACTTGAACTAACAGTGTAATCATAAAATCTCCGCGTGCATTGTGTAAGCCGTAGTGAATACAATCGATTCCCTCTCGAAAAACGTGAGTGTCGGTAGTATTTCCCAGTTTTTGTTTTGTTTTTGTGCTTCACCCCGCACCTGGAAGAAGAGTTACATCAGCTTAGTTTTGGTTATTAGTGGTAATATTGTGACACTTGGGCATAATCTATTAGTTTAGAGTGTTTTTCCGCTTTGTCGCGAGTGAATCGATGATTATTAGCAGTTTTGAAACTCGATATAGAGTCGCCTCATAGCGGGGATTTGCATTATTGTGTGTATTGAGTGTGAAGTGAAAAAAAAAAGAAAACTAGTGCAATGTAGAGAACGGGCATTTGCTGGTCAGAAGCAGCAAACGAAAACAACGCGCATGCGCGGGGGAAATGTTGGTACTTATTTTTGGGGGCATCCCCACGGGGGGGTGTGTATTTTTTTTTTGTGGGTTGTATATGTGGGGGGGGGGTTGGTTTTTTTTTTTTTTTGGTTTTTTTTTTGGCGTGTGAGTGAAATTTTTTTGAAATAAAGGTGTTAATTTTTTTTTTTTAGAAGGAAGAGGGTGGGGGGGTGGGGGGGGGGGGGGGGGGGGGTGTTTTTTTTTTTTTTTTTATTTTATAAAAATATTTTTTTTTTTTAATAATTATTTTGTGGGTTTTTTTTTTTTTTTTTTTTTTTTTTGTGGGGGGGGGTGTGTTGTGGTGTTTATTATTATGGTGTGGTGTGTTTGGGGGGGGGGTTGTATGGGGAGAGGGGGGGGGGGGGGCGTGGGGGGGGGGGGGAGCTACACTGATAGGCAAAATAAAGTGCCCACCTCTTTGTTTTTTTTCAATTTCTCTCATTTACTTGGTTCAAATTAAAGTAAACACACTGTATTTTTTTATTATCTTATTTTTTATATTTTTTTTTAAGTTTCACTTATGGAATACTGAACAAAGGAGTTTTACTTAAAGAAAAAAAAAATCAATTTGTGCTGAAAAAAAAAACAGTGACAAAATAAAGTGCCCACTTCAAAAATCGATATGTTTTCGATAAGTTTCCATTGGAAGACCCCTCGATTGTTTATGTTTTGATATTTTGACATGTTTTGAAGCAAACGGCTCAACCTGGTGCATTTGTATACGTGATCGCATTTGATTCAATTGAAAAAAAAAAAAAAATGGAGAACGCAGTGTTTTCGAAAGCAATTCCCTTGTGTATCCGAAAATTGGTCGTTCGTGATGTGCAAAACGGTGAATCGCACCGGGCTGTCGCTAAGAAGTACAGTATCAGTAAAGCAGCGGTTGGCAAAATTCTTCTGAAGCTTAAAACGTTTGGATCAGTGGTGGATCGCCCTGACAGAGGCAGGAAGCGGAAAACGGATTCAAGAACGGACACCAAGATCATGCGTGAAGTCAAGAAGAACCCGAAGGAATCTGTCCGCGAGATCCAGGAAACCCTTCAGTTATCAGTTTCCGGTCGAACTGTTCGTCGCCGTCTCGTAGCATAGGGGTTGAATAGCAAACTTGCCCGGAAGCGCCCATTTATCAGCAAGGCAAACAAAGCCAAACGGCTTAAGTTTGCTAAGGAGCATGCTGATAAGCCCCTAGAGTTCTGGAAAACGGTTCTCTGGACGAACGAATCAAAATTCGAGCTGTTTAACCGAAAGCGGCGGGTTCGTGTTTGGTGCAGATCGGGAGAGGAGCTTCAGGAGCGCCACATCCAAGGCACGATGAAGCATGGAGGAGGAAATGTGATGGTCTGGGGGTGTTTTTCGTGGGGTGGAGTGGGAAGCATTGTGAAAATCGACGGGATAATGACGGCAGATTCTTACATCAACATCCTGCGAGAAAATCTGGAGGTTTCGCTGATCCAGACGGGCCTTGAAGAGAAGTTCGTATTCCAGCAGGACAACGACCCGAAGCATACTGCCAAGAAGACCAAGTCTTTCTTCCGGTCTTGTCGGATCAAACCGCTGGAATGGCCTCCACAAAGCCCGGACCTCAATCCCATCGAGAATTTGTGGGCGATTCTCGATGCCAGGGTTGACAAAACTGGTGTTACCAATAAAAATAACTATTTTGAAGCCCTGGAGCGCGCCTGGGAAGAGCTAGATCCACAGCACCTAAAGAACCTGGTCGAGAGCATGTCGAAGCGCCTGCAGAAGGTCCTGAAGGCCAAAGGAGGACACATCAATTATTGAAATGCTTTTATTTTACTTTAATTTATGTTTTCTGTAGCCTAAATGAAGTGGGCACTTTATTTTGTCACTGTTTTTTTTCACCATAAATTGCTTTTTTTTTCTTTGAGTAAAACTCCTTCTTTTTCAGTATTCCATAAGTGAAACTTAAAAAGAATATAAAAAATAAGATAATAAAAAAATACAGTGTGTTTACTTTAATTTGAACCAAGTAAATGAGAGAAATTGATAAAAACGATGAGGTGGGCACTTTATTTTGCCTATCAGTGTATTAACCGTTCGACTCTTCTGGAAGGAATTCAGAATGGACGACACCGCGAAAATCAAAGAAAACGGTCAGTAAAACTTGAATTTTGGAGCGACTTTGTACGTGATTTTTTTGGTTTCGGCTCATCTTCGGCGCGCCATTCGGACGATTGTTGATTGTGAGCATATCAAATTCATATACCCACGTTTCATCACCAGTTATGATGCGTTCCATGAATGTGGGATCGCTATCTGCGTTCGCAATCATCTGTTTAGCGACCTCAACTCGATGCTGTTTTTGCAAAAAATTCAGCTCTTTTGGAACAAGTCGTGCTTCAATGCGTTTCATGCCCAGAATTTCCGTCAAAATGTGTTCGGTCGATCCAAATGAGATATCAAGGAGTGCAGCTATCTCCCGAATGCTAATTGAGCGGTTTTCCATAACTAAATTCTTCACGGAAGCGATGTTTTCATCGGTAGTTGAGGTCGATGGTCGTCCAGAACGCGGCATGTCACTCACACTTTCACGGCCTTCTTTACAGTCTTTGTGCCAAACAAATGTACGATTTTGTGACATAGAGTCCTCACCAAAGGCTTTTTGCAACATTCTAAAAAGAGCGTCTATTTTTCGACACACAAACACAGTTGTCACACACAAAACTCATGCATACATTTGCTCTCACACTTTGACAGAATATCAGAACTAGTGTTGCCATAACTTACACTAAAAAGATTTTACCGAAAAAATAAGGCGGCCTTTTTAAATTGAAAATTACCGGAACTTTTTGATCACAAGATAAAGAACAACATGTGGTAAGGTTTCAACATCTTTTTTAATAAAACTTTTTCTCCATATTCAAATGCATGTACCTTTGCCTTGACAATACTCATAAGGTTTTGAGCATAGGTGGGGCTAACTTGCCAGTACAGATAAATCATTCTTTATTCCAATTATTTTTGCTTTACTTTAAACGATTTGCGAAGTTCCGGCGCTCGATTCGGTAGAGTTCCGGCGTGTTCCGAGAGTTGACCTTCCACATTTCTGTTTTTGTTGAACCAACCACATTTTTGTTTTTGCTCTTGTCTAAATTTGATCGAGCGTAATGAAAGAATACCAAATCCAGCCAAAACATTGCCAAAAGCTCGATTCAAAGTCAATCTGGACGCACGGTTTAATACACCACCGTGTCCCTGCTGGTTGGAACAAAAAACGTTTGACAGGCATTTGTTGATGTTTCATAGACTAAGAAACTGGTGAAAAGTTTTTCTTGACTGATCGACGTATCTTGAAATTACGGATCATGGAACTTGAGAAAAGAAAATTAATTGTGCACAAACACCTAGAGAATCCTTCGTGGTCTGCATCAAAAATAGCAAAAGTGTTGAAATTCTCAAAGTCAACGGTGCGTCTTATAATCAAACGTTACAAGAATACTCTGAGTGTGGATAGAGCACAGCGCATCTATCATAAGAGTGCAACTAGGGACAAAGAGCTGAGGAGAAAGGTGTTGAGGTACGTGAAAGGCAACCCAGGTGTCTCCATACGTGATTAGGCAAAGAAATACGATTCCAACTTTTCCATCGTGCGAAACATCTTTTCAGGAGAAGGATATAAGTATTTTTGTGCCAGTAAACATCCGAATCGCTCCCTGAAGTTTTGACGTTTTGACGAGTTTTGACGAAATTTGATGGCTGAATTTTAATGGATGACGAAACATATGTCAAAATGGATTATAAACAAATCCCCGGACGAAAATTTTACCTGTCAACTGGTCGTGGGGATGTCACTTCCAGGTATAAATTTGTTTTTGCTGATATGTTTGCTCGGAAACTAACAATTTGGCAAGGTATCTGCAGTTGTGGCCTTAAAACCAAGGTTTTCATCACATCTCACACAATGACGTCGAAGGTTTACATTAAAGAGTATCTGAAAAAGCGAATTTTACCCTTCATTCGGCAACACAAGACCAACGTTATGTTTTGGTCGGATCTAGCCAGCTGCCACTACTCTAAGGAGGTACTAGAATGGTATGCTTTTAAGAGATTAATCCTCCGAATTGCCCTGAGCTCAGACCGATCGAAAAATATTGGGCAATTGTCAAGCGAAAAATTCGAGGATGCGAAGTGACAAATGCACAACAAATGCGTTTAAAGTGGAATACAATACAATACAATACAATACAATACAATACAATCGCCGGTACAATGTCACCAGCGACTGTGCGGATCATGATGGCATCGATCACAAGTAAAGTGCGACATCGTGTATCGTTTGAAAGTTGAACAAATACCCTTTTATTTGACGTTTTGATCAACCGTTTATGCTGTTTAATTCTTGAGTTATGATCACTTGAATGCGTCCAAATTTACTTTGAATCGGGATTTAGTAACCATGCGAGTCCTAGAAGGGCAGGATGCGTTTTTAAAGACATCCAACCTTACAAATTTTCCCGTTATGGTGCCAGATGTGATGAGGGGCTGATTTATTTCGTCACATTCACAGATTGCCTTCCAGACAAGAAACTTTTTATTGAATTTGAACAGGTCCTTCATTCTTCTTTCTTGTCGACGTTAAACTCATGTTCCCTTCCCTCTTGCCTACCATGCATTGTGGTAGCTAGGTAAGAGTTTATCTGCTCGATCAGATACCGCCTTCCAAACATGCCCTACGCTCAATTTCAACTACTTCTATTGAATTTCACAACTTGCTGTGTTCTTACGGACCTATCAATACTTTCTCTTCACATCTTTGGTTCTAGCAGAAAATTGCTGTCCACTCCTAAAGTTGCATATTGATAAGAATGATATTTCCAATTTCCAAACATTAATTAAGTAGTTTATAGCTGTCACCACACTTCCTAAACAGAGCAATTAAGCTCACTGCAAAGTGCATATATTGCAATTACATTTTGAAAAGATTGAAGGTTTTGTGCCTATTGGAGAAGCGCCTTAAAAGGAGCTTCACTCCAACGGGTTTTCCTTCACTAAGAAAAAAAAAAAAAAAAAAAAAAAAAAAACTAGCGCCTCGATGAAATCTTGAACAATATCCCAAAAGTTTTTTTTGAGTTTCAAAGAGAGCCTCTTGGCAACATGCACTTAATCTAATCTTTTCAATAAGATCTGAAATGCTCTCCAAAGTATTCTGCAGATAAGACCTTCAAGATCTACTGCCTCGATTGAGTCACGAGCGATACCTGTAAAGTTTTCATTAGTTCAAGAAGTTTATGAGTGTCTTCTGGCATCATGCACATAATTGCATCGCTTCGACGCAATTATTTAGAACTCTTCAAAGTATTATTGAGTTCAGATCTTGAAGATCTACAGTATCAAACATGTCTTGAATAATACTCTAAAAGTTTGTATGAGTTCTAGAAGCTTAAGAGAGCCTTCTGACAATATGCTTCGGTGAAGTGTTGGATGATCTTGGAATATTTTATGTTATCCTAACTGTCCTGGAGTTCAGAACTCAAACCCTACTGTAATAACAGTAGCTTTCCCAAGTAGCACACCACGATCATAATTAGTTGCAGCATCTTGATTATGACTAACAAAGGCACATTTGTGTATTCTCGACTAAATGGAAACATGTGTGCTACTAGGGTTATCCGCTATACAAAGTTACAATATGTATGCTATCATATTCAATGAATATCCTGGAAGAGAGACAATCCTGGGATATTCTATGTCAAACAAACTATTCCGGAGTTCAGAACTTAAGATCCACCGTTGTAACAGTAGCTGTTTCCACTATCCAATGTTATGACATGTACTCAAACATATTAAATGAATGTCCCAGAAGATCAACAGACACTTTGAAATACATTTTAAATAATCATGTATTTTTCTGTTGCATGAAGCACGTAATCAATTATAATGTTTGAAATGGAAATATCCTTCTTATCAACATGCAACCCTTGGAGTGGACAGCAATTTCTGCTAGAACCAAAGATGTGTAGAGAAAGTATTGATAGGTCCGTAAGAGCACGGCAGGTTGTGAAATTAAATAGAAGTAGTTGAAATTGAGGCGAAGGGCATGTTTGAAATGCGGCATCGGATCTGAGACACTATGAGATAATGCTGGGATACTCGATGCCACAAAAACTATCCCGGAGTCCAGAACCTAAAGTCCACAGCTGCAACAGTAACTTTATCCACTAAGCAATGTTATGATATGTATTCAAACATATCCAATGAATGTCCTGGAAGACTTACAGACATTATGAGACAATTATGGGATATTTCATGTCATCCAAACTGTTCTGGAGTTCAGAACTTAAGATCTACTATTGTAACTCAGTTGGAACCTTTCATAGGTTACTAAAGACTGGACTCGGAAAAAATGAGACACACAAAAATGATCACCAAAAATTCATTTTAAATCGGATAATTCTCAAATTTTCAGGGCATTAGCTTATGTTTTGGCATAATGGACAATTTTGGCATAATTTATTTATTGAATTTCTTCCCCCAAGCTGAATGCTCGTACATTTCTCTTAACACTGCTCATGAGATCTTGGGCGAGGCTTTGTCCATCTTCCTTACACAATTTCTCCCAGTTTTTCTTCAAAGCTTCATCAGTTTTGAATGTTTTTCCGCTTTTCTTCAACTTCTTCTTCATTATCGCCCAAAACTTTTCGATCGGACGAAGTTCTGGTGTATTTGGCGGGTTCGCCTCCTTCGGGACCGCATTAACGCCCTTCGCTTCGTAGCAATCCAGGCTTGGCGTAATGGCACGAAGCGAGATCCGGCCAGATTAGCGTGGGACCACGGTGAGAGCGGAGGAAGGACAGCAAGCGCTTCTGCAAGCATTTCTCTCGATAAATCTGCCCGTTTATGGTGCCGGTTGTAACGAACGGCTTGCTGTACCGTACGCACTCGCAGGTCGCCTGCCACAACAGGTATTTCTTCGCGAATTTGTCCATCTTTCTCTTCCGGAACTTTTCAGGAACCTCCACGCGGGACGTACCGAAAAAAACTCGAGACCGGGGATTTGTTTGGTGTCCGCCTTGATATATGTCTCGTCGTCCATGACGAGACAGCCTGGCTTGACCAGCCACTCACTGTACAGCTTCCGCGCACGCAATTTGGCCACCGTGTTTTGCTTGTCAGTCCGGTTTGGCGCCTTCCTGACCTTAAAAACACGTAGCCCAGCCCGCTTCATGGTCTGCTGGATGAACTACTTCGACGAATTGACCTTTTAGGCCACGTCTTGGGTGGAAAGGTTCGGGTTATTCTTAAAGTACTGCCTTATCGTCCGCGCCTTCTCTGGGTACTCCGTTTTCGGTTTTTGGCCGCTTCCAGCGCGCCGCTCGATGGTCTTTGTCTCCTGGAAAATCTTCACAACGCGGGACACGGGGGAATGGTGGATTCCAAGTCTTTTGCCGATCAATCTGTGCGACTGACCAGGATTATCGTTCACCGTGCCCAAGATTTGCTGGCATCTTCTTGTTTCGAATGCATCTTGAAAACAACTTGACAGATTGCGATAAAATTTTGCACACATAAACATTACACTTTGAACTAGTATAACCTAAAATTTCATTAATTTTTACCCACGCGATAAAAGTTACACCCAAAACAAAGTGTCGCATTTTTTCCGAGTCCAATCTTTTAGCTTCTGTGGTGACCCAGAACATCCCAAGATACCTCATTACATCCGTTGACCTTCCAGAAGACTCCCTTAACTTGGTCAAATCCATATTGTTACCTTGCTCAGTCCAGAATGCCACAGTTACAGCTGCAGATCTTGAACACCAGGACAGCGTGGATAACCCCGAACATCCTAAGACCAACCCATAATGTCTGTTGTTCCTTCAAGACATTCAATTAATCTACTCCAATACACATCGCCGCCCTGTACAGGCCAGAAAGGCTCTGTTACAACTGTAGGTCCTATGTTCTGATCTAAAGGACAGTTTTGATGACCTAGAACATGTCATATTACCTTATAATGTGTTGACCTTTAAGGACATTAAACGGATGTGTCTGAATATCTATTGTAATTGTATAATTGTTAATCTTTAGTTCTGAACGCCAGGACAATTTTGATGACCTAGGCCATTTGAAAATTAACTTTTGATGTATTTTTGAGTTCGAAAATATTCACTGCATAATGTATGAATACGTGATAGCCCAAAAAGGCATTGTAACTACCGTGTACTTCAAGTTTTATGCTCCAGGACAGCTTGGATCACCTGGAGGATCACAAAGTTACCCGGTCTGTTGACCCTCCAGAAAATTGATGATTATGCCTGAATATATATCGCCACCTTAGTAGATCTCATCGAAAGCATCAACTTTATCGGCATCCACACTTGTGAGTAGCCCCAACAGCATCCTTACTGTTGGTTTAAATCGGTCCACAAACTCGATGTTTTTAACGTATTCCTGTATTCCATTGAAATAAACCATCCACACTTGTGAGTGGCCCCAACAGCATCCCTACCGTTGGTGTAAATTGGTTCCTAAATTTGAATAACTTTAAAGTGCATCTCTGTACAGAGAATAAAGCGAGAACATAGTTAAATATTGTATGCGCTGCCGACGTCAGTTGAATTCAGTACACCGTTTACCAAAACGAATCCCGCTGCAAACCCAACCATTTTATCCAACATCTCAGTGATTTCTAGTGGAAGTGCAGAAGTGATCTCGGCTTCCAATAAGGCGAGTATCACGTCAACATATTCCTACCCATTCCCTACTTGACCTGCATTCGTGCGAGGCCGGCGCCTTTATTGCGTTGGTTTGGGATCACCAGTTTTTACACATTGAGGATGTATGGTTCCATGCATCATCTTTTGGTTCTCTGTGTAATAACAGCTGATCTGGCAATAACGGAGTAGCAACCTCGGGCGGTCAATCATGCTCATGCTCGTCTGCAACGAACTGCTTTGGAGATTTCTATGGACTTTTTTACGCAATAATTCACACTCCGTATATTCCTCGACGAAATTGGTGATATGCTCAAGGTTTGAGCTATGGAATTGAATTTATTCACATTATGTGGACCTTGCAGCTCATCCACAGCTCCACAAAATTATGGAGAAAAAAATTACTTAATGCATCATCCGATTCCTGATGACTCCTGATCCCAATTGTCATTATAATTAAATTAAATTGGCTTCTGTGAGGTTGTTAGGACCAAATTATAAGACGAATTGGCGCGATACACGGTAAAAATAGGACATGAAAAAGTTTTTGTTAGAAAAACTTTTTTTCGTTTAAAGTGCCCATCTTGCAAAGTATGGTGAAGTTTTAGACAATTATATTGCCTTTATTAAAAAAAATCCTCCTATTCTGAGAAAGCCTTTTTTTAAATTGACTTTAAATTTTAAAATAGTTTTTTTAGCGTGTAAGAATCGATTTTACAATTTATATAATTTTTTAATAAAAGTTCAGACAATTTTCTAAAAGTTTTTTCAAGTCCATTTGTCTTTAACGCCCTTTCAATTAAACCTTTCCTGTTTTCCTAAGTCAGGAGCAATAACTATTAGCCCAGCAAAAATAAAAGCGGATTGCTGTTATAAAATCAGCATCAAGCAACAAATAGTTACCATGGCATTCATTTTATAAACTAAATGTGTGACATATCGAATATTCCTGGTTATTCCTGGAATTTCTGATGAAAATATGTATCCAGTACCGTATTGGCCACATTTGAGTTCGTAATTCTGGTGAAGTGTCAGAAGGGTTCAGTCTCACCATCGGTGGATTAATTCGGGTTTTTTTTTCTAAATGGGATTGATTGAAATATAGGTACCAGCAGTTTAGTTATGATTAGTTACGTAGGAGCAACTACGAAGTGCATGGCTTCCAAGTACAATGTATGCTCTTATTTTTTTGGCTCTGCTGATCTTAAGTAAAAAAATACAAAAACTATTGACACTTTAATAGGCCAAGAACACTTTACTCACACGAAGCTATCACTGAACTACGAATTTATCGCCGAAATCACCAGTGATGATCGGACAGAAAATCAAAATAACTCCAAGCAGACGAAATGAAATCATTCAAAATCCCAAAAAAAAAAAAAAAAATTAAATCCATCACAATACTTACGGCTGGGTTTCAATATGCGTGTCAACAACATGAATGAAAAGAGAACCGAGTGGTTTCAATGGTAAACCCCGATAAGCGGGCACGATTAAAAACAAAATGATTTGTAAGTTTGTATTCTTTTTGTTTTAAATTTCGGGATAACGCAGATTAACTCCGCATCGAATTGCAACCCTCCGAGCCAGCGAATGACGTTCCATTTTGGATGATGACCACTTTTCTCGAATAATTCGAAAAGTTTGACCCCATCATCGCTGAAACACGTTTTCGATTCCGGTCTGTTGAGTGCCATTCTTGCTGCAAAACTTCCCACCATTTCTTTCTGCCGGTCGACGAGAAATAAAAATCAAATTTTCCTCTTACCCTTCCATAACGGGATTGAAAATGAAAATTCAAAAGTTCTCTCGTCGGAAACAGTTTTACACTTTCCCTCCTCCCGCCGGGGAAATCTGCGTAGATACTTACTCACCTACTTATGGTTCTTTTTGCCAGTTTGTTCGTCCCAAACTTTCGCTCTGGTTCTGAACTGCTGGAAAGAGTGGGAATTATCACGCTGGCTGAGAGGATGCAACTGGCCTGATGGATCTCGCAGGGCGGAAGACAGCGCGAATCATCTTTGTCCGCATTGTGGACCCAAGAGGGGGGAGTTTTGATTGAGTTCGGAAAAGCAAAACAATTGTGTTAAAGTTGTTGAATCATACCACACATTCTTTCGACTTCGATGGATGGCTTGGAACGATAGGGATGATCAATAAAAATACATTTTCAGAATAATGTGTATCGCAATAAATCCGATGACATCCCTGGTACAAAAAAATCCTAGACAAGAGGCCACGTGGATGTTAGAAGCATTGCAGGTTTCTACATTCTACGAACCCAATCTCAAGCTACTGGTGGAGGGTGCAGCTGCTTTCCTGATGAAAAGAAACATCATTTGCAAAAGTTAAGTTGTAATTTATGAAGAATGAACTTTTTTCGCTGGCTCACTGCCTCATCCACTCTCCCAGTTTCTATTTCCTGGACGTACACGATCTTTCACCGTATTGCTTGTTTTATTTTCCCTCACAACTTTTTTGCTTTCGAGCGAGAAAAGAAAAATATTATTTCTTTCTCCCCCCTCCGATGTTCTTTTGCTCCAGGATGACAAGTTCTGGACTGCGTTAATAAAGCATTTTCGTCGGTGAACTCACAGCACTGAGCAGTCCCAAATGCTTGTATAATGGCTTTAGTTAAAAGTATGATAATTTCTTCATTCATACTCAACGAATGACTCGTTCGGTGTGGAGGCTCGTTCGCAGTTCACCGTGAATAACAATTAGCTGACTGTTGACAGTTGCTGTGGAAAATTGGTTGGCTATTGTTGGTTTTGGTTGCAAATGGTATTGTCGTTGAAGTTTGGTGAGAAATGGCACTCGGAAGACGGGAATCACTAATGAACAACGGTTTTGTTCAAATCGGCCATTTGAAAGTTAGTATTTAGCTGAATAAATTTGGTGAGTAGATGACTGAAAAGGAAAGGCAAAACAAAGTTCACGTGCCTAGAGGTGCGTCGAGCTTAACACTTACTGTGACTGGTGCTGTACATAGTGTCTTACAATAGATGTCACAACTTTTCACGCTTTATTTATTTCAACTGCGTAAATTTAAAAGCGTAATTTATATACCCGTATTGAGTGTATCGTTTGACACCTTATCGCTGAAGATAATCGATTTCATTTGTTTACATTCATCATCACCATAGCAGCCATGCGGAAGAAAGTTTTAAAATTTCATTTCTAAAAGCTCGAACTGTGTTAGATATTCAATAGCCTTACCAAGTTGGGCGTGAGTAAGCGTTTTGTCTTTCGTACTTTGAAAAGGCTCAAGAAAATTAGTAATGTCTATAGTCAACACAATGAAAGTGCTAGATGAACTGTCAGAACGAAGAAAATGATCAAGTGTTTGAGGGAGCGAATATGATGGGATTGCACCGGAATCCTCTTTTGGCTCCTCAGATAGGATCTGGAATTTAAAACGTACAAGAAACCGTACAAGGATCAAAAGAAGCAGAAGGTTTCGGCACGGTGACTGCGACACTTCCTCCTTCAGGATAGCCATAAACAACCTAATGATCGTGTGTATTGAAAATGTGTTGCCAAAATTCCAAGAGATAAACTAGCTGTAGAACGCTATCCGAAAGTATCGAAAATCATGGTATTCATGGTTTCACGGAAAGGAAAACTTCCTTTTATCTTCACAGAACCTAACCGCTGGATATTTCTTTGAGCAGGTTTTGAAGAAGCATTGGCTACCATATTGAATAGTTCAAAAGACACAAGACTTAAATAAAGTGGCGAGAAGAGCTGAAGCTGAGGGCAATTTCGTTCTCAACGAAATCCATACCCTTTTCCGTGAGCCAATTGAGAATTGTTTTGGCGTTATGCGCCGATGCTTAATCCGACCAAAACAGTGGAGGAGTACTATGCTTCTGATATAAAGGTAGCAATCTCTTCTGCAGACACTCAGATCGATAGATTTCCGCATTGATTTTTCCGGTAGTGTAAGAAACGGTAGACTTCAGACCATAGGAACATATTGCTTCCCATACCAGCTCTTTTCGACCAAACTTCTTCTCCACTTGAATCGACTTGTCTGCATCACTTACAGCTTCCCCTATGCCGGCAGTGTAGTAAAGGGTGTACCGTTAAAAATCCGCACACACTCAAATTCCTGTAACTTTTGATCCGTTGGGTAAAATTAATTGAAATTTTGCGTTGACATAGTTTAATGTGTATTATTCACACTTTGTTGATTTGAGCATGAGCACGAGCATGAGCATGACTGACCGCCCGAGGTTGCTACTCCTTTGTTGCCAGATCAGCTGTTATTACACAGAGAACCAACAGATGATGCTTGGGACTAACATACATCCTCAATGTGTAAAAACTGGTGATCCCAAACCAAGGCAACATCGGTGCCGGCCTCGCCCGAATGCAGGTCAAGAAGGGAATGGGTAGGAATATGTTGACGTGATACTCGCTTTATTGGAAGCCGCGGAGTCCACTGCACTTCCACGAGAAATCACTGGGATTTTAGATAACAGCATTGGATGGCAGCAGGGTTCGTTTTGGTTAACGACAAGCTGTCAAGTGTAATTTGTACCGATTTTCGGATTGAATCGATTTAAACAAACAGTGAGGATGCTATTGGGGCCACTCACAAAGTGTAATTGTGGTTTTTCATTAGGAAAACAAAATGATTTTTAATAATGCTGAACAGCCGATTTTGACCGGTTTAAACCAACAGTAAGGATGCCTTTGGGGCCACTCACAGAGTGTGATAGTGGTATTTTATTTGGAAAACAAGGTAATTCATCTCAACGCTTGCGAGCCAACTTGGACGGATCTTTACCAACAGTACGGATGCCGCTGGAGCCCCTTACAAAATGGGACAGTGATCTATTTGTTCCAAGATAGGGTGGCCCAACGAGCATGGCGATCGAATAGTTTGGATCACAATTAATTATGTACCTAACCACCGACCCATCTTACCCGGCGAACCACGACTTATAATGCTCACTCGCGCAACGAACAATAGGCAACCGAAACAATAGACAAAACGCTACGTCCGATAACAAAATATTGCGGAACAAAGTATCGACACAACCGTCGACCCAAACCCATTAAAAATACATTTTATTAATATAGATACAATGGGTAACAATTACCTGTCTTGCTCCACGTTCTTGAGAGCACTTACTACCTCACGAGTTGCCTGTACCCAACTCCGTAGGTGTCCGTCCAGTTTCCAGTATATTCATTCATCTTTATACCTAACGGAAGTATTATTACTTCAAACGTTTTGAGAAAAAAAGAGATATTAGATATTGCCTTCAAAATTTGGCAGAAATAAATTATTTGTTGCCTGAAAAGAAACAAAATTAAGAACAGAGATATAAGTAGAATCCTTGTAAAGCTGTGTCCATTTAGACTCCGGAATAATAAAATCATCTGTATCTCGGTAATGGATTGACGTACAAATAAGTTTAACACATCAAAACAAAGGTAATTTACTGTTTTTTAAGGAAACAATATCAATACAAATCATTTTTCTTCGTTTCTAATGAAAATTCGTACTTT
Source organism: Aedes koreicus (assembly GCA_024533555.2). Taxonomy (NCBI): domain Eukaryota; kingdom Metazoa; phylum Arthropoda; class Insecta; order Diptera; family Culicidae; genus Aedes; species Aedes koreicus. The sequence continues at coordinate 24,722 of JAHHFK020003760.1, forward strand.
CTTCTTTATTCCTCCCATCAAACGGTGCACACCTCCGGAGTCAACTTCCTTGGCACATTTGTTCCACATTTTGGTCATCTGAGTCGCGTCCTGAGCCGTTTTTCCACTTTTCTACTAAAACTCTGTTGATTTCATCAGGTGCGCAAAAGTTTTCAAAATGGCGACGAAAGAACAGTGCACTATGGTCCAGATCACGAATTTACGAGGAAACATGCTCCCTGCGCCTAAACTTGAAACTTTACAGCAAAGTGATGTTCTACAACATGGTTCGTATTACTACACACTTAGAACATTTTACAGTATTCGGTAATTTTTTACCAAACTTTCAACAGCTGAACGTTCGGTAATCCGATTTACCGGATTTTGGTGAAAATTTACAGTATTCCGGTAAAAAAATTACCGGATTTTGTCAAATTTTACCGAAATCCATTAAATCGAATAACCGAACGTTCAGCTGTTGAAAGTTCGGTAATAAATTACCGAATACTGTAAAATTTTCTGAGTGTGTAAGGTCCATTTTTTGATGTTGATTAAAATTTGGGTGGTCCCCATTTTTACGGAACTACAAAAACAAAAACTAACTTTTTTATTTGCTGAAATAGACGTTTACATTTCTGGGCAAAGTTGTAGCGCAAATAATGTCATGGAATTTTCATATACAATTTTTTTTGTAGCTTGAAAATTGACCGATTCAGAGCAATTTTCCCTCATAAACTTAGGGTGTATTATAAAAAAACTGTTTTTTTTTGCCCTAACTTTTTTATTTCAATTCTCATCGTAAAGTTGTGTTCCGACAAGTTTTAGAATTTTCGGTAAACAAACCTTGCCGCTAGTTGCAACCAATCAATAGTTATTGAAGTTTTTCTAATAAAATACGCCCTTTTCAAATGTTGATTTCTATGATTGGGGCAAAAAAATTAAATACGTCATTTGAAAGGGCAATTTATATTGTTTAACATATGTGAAAACTAGAGATATGTTATTTCTGCATCTTGAGAAAATTACATTTGAATCTGGAATGGTTTTAGAAGAAAAACTTCAATAACTATTGATTGGTTAAAGTAAGCGGCAAAAATAATGTATCAAAATACGCGCATTTAAAAGTTCTACAACTCGTTTGAACACAATTCTACGATAAAAATTGAAATAAAAAGTTAGGACAGAAAAACATTTTTTTATGGTTCACCCTGAGTTGACGAGGGAAAAGTTGCTCTAAATCAGTCAATTTTTAACCTTCACAAAAGTGGTGGTGAAACGTGAAATAAAAACGCAAAGGCAAAATATATTATTTATTCTGCTTTTATTCCTAGATGCGACCGCTTCTTTGGAAAATATTTCGACTGGGAGTAGTGCATGTTGAATTACTGCGGCCTAGGGTTTTTAGTACCGACCCTTTCTGGCGAATGTACCGGGAGTACCGGGAAAATACCGGTACTGGAAGATTTTTTTTTTTCGCAAATCATTAAAATCAATAAAAAGTCAGGATTTGATGGTAACGATTCAAACATTATTCATTACTTTGTATGTATTCAACACTTGTCTTGGGGCTTGTCCTTATCCTTGAAATATGCTTTCAAAACGCACAGCATATTCAATGTTTCGTCAGACATACGGGATCGTATTTTAGTAGCGAAGCTTCCAGAAACAGAGAACGCTCTTTCTGAGTCTACAGAAGTAGGGCGAACTGTTGCTAGTGAATCATGAAGTATTGACAAGTATTTTCCTTTCAGCTTTTCTGAGTCGTAGTAAGTGAACTCTTGTCTTACAATCTTTACGAACCCTGGTTCAGTAATCGAACTTACAGGAACACTCTCGCTTACCTTTGACTGCTGCATCCTCCGTTCAAATTTCTGTTTCTTCGGCAAAGCTTCGTATTCACTAGCATCTACTCCATCAGCAGTTGGAGCTACGGTCGAATCCATTGGTTCATCTGTTTCAACACCGTTCAGTCGTTTGAGTATCTCGGCAGCTAGTTTAATCAAAGTAGTCTTCGACGTTTTGAAAAATACGCCAAAATCATAGCTGATTGACGTTTTAAAAGCAGTGTTCTTTAAAAACGCGAAAAGGTCAGTGTATTCAAAGCGTCTTTCTGCAACTCGCTGCTTGAGCGCTTCGAAAAGCTCGTTGGCGATAGCGGTCTCCTGACAAGAAAGTTGTTCGAGCATAAAGTGTAATGCCACATCCGCTTCGTACAATGAGCAATCTTTCCGGCACTATTGTTCAACAGCAGCAACAGGTTCAAGAGCGTTTATGGTTTCCCGAACCAAATCCATTTCATTATCGGTCATGTTCAGCTTTACTTGTCCTTTCAGATCGATCATCGCTTTCTGTACTGCGTTCCTGACGACGTAGAATCTCTTAAGCATGTCAAACAAGCTATTCCATCGTGTTTTGTCGTCGATAACCAACTGCATCTCTTTTCCAAACTCCTGCTGGACGTATTTTTGAAGGAGGTCGTCGTTCTTGACCGGTGATTTGCGGAAAGTTCTTACAATTCCACGGAGCTTCTTAATGGTAGCGTGGTATTCAGGCCGCAATTCCGCTTCATCGCATTCCGTATCTTCTAGCACGAACTCACCATCATCGTCATCCTCATCATCGGCAGAAGAGTCTGAATCAGCATAGTTGGAACCTAAAATTCGAGAAATTACCTAGAAGTTCAGTTATAAAGATAACAATTTGAAATGAACAAACCTTCTCCGCTTAGCTCACGTTGATTGTATGTTGGTTCATTACGGGAATAAAGCATACTCGTGACAGCAAGGTGTATCCCGTGTGCAAGACAAAATTGATGATCCGCAGGAATTAATCTTCCGACTTACTTCACTACAGATGCACCATCTGTCGTTGCTGCTACAACGTCTTCGGTGAGGGATAAGCCATACTCAGACAAGATCTCTTCCTACAGCTTGACACATTTCTCGGTATTCATTGATCCTACTATCCTTTTCAGACCCATGTTCCAGGTGTGCTGACCGTCATGAGCATTTACGTTCATGTATCTGCAGTTCCGAGTTGAAGTTCACTCATCGAAAGTGATACTAATCTTACAGCCTTGCTTCCTGATTTCACCAAACTCCTTTCGGTACCCCCCAACAACAAAAATGTAGTGCGCTTTGACCTTCAGCCTGATACCTTCCGGTGATTTGGGGATATCTCGAAATCCTCGGGCATATAATCCAAGCCGGATGCCCTCTGAGTTGCAAATTGTGTTGAATGGAATATTGTCCCCAGCAGTCATCCTTGCCAAAGCGGCCTCAAGCGGGGACGATTTGGAAAAATACTGATGAAGTGTGACGATCTTTTTGGGATGTGACGATGTCGTTACGGTTTGATTGTCTTGAGGTACGTCATCGGACGCCGGACGTTTGTCCAAATTGATTTGATGTACTCCTTTGAGATGTTTTTTCAATCCGGAGGTACTCGAACCTTCGCATTTGATCACTTTGGAACACTCAGCACATTTTGCAACACCACGGTTTTGAATTCCACGAAGAAAATATCTCCAACGGAAGTTTCCGGCACTCCTTCCTTGCTAATTGCTACAAATTCCATCTTCAATGGTACTGATCACTCCATTCACCACCGTAAACAATACTGGACAATGACAGTTTCAATTCTCCGACAGAAGTACGTCACGACTGCATTCATGCAAAGTGGTATTGGTGTTATACGTATGAATATGAATGAACTGAGCGAGACACAGCCGCATCTCATTCAAAATCGAACTGAGTTGCCAAGGTTGCACAGTGGGTCAGGTGTTTGAAATTTTAGTAAAAAAAATATCATTCTCACTAGCTGCTGCATTCAAAAAATGCGCTTTTAACCACCGGAAGTTTTAGTTTCCACTCGTACCAAAACTTTTTGCTTAGTACCGAAAATACCGGTACTTTCATTAAGCCAGTACCGGTATTTCGGTACCAGAAATTGGTCGGTACTCCCGAGAACTCCGGTACCGGTACTCCCGATACTTGAACCCTACTGCGGCCCCATGCACTAGCAGTTTATGCACAGTCGGAGAAAGAGCAAACCATCCATATAACGAATTATACAGCTTCCGTGTTTCCTCGGCATACTCCTCATAAGCGACTACGTTTATATCTTCTTTACTGTTGATAATCGTTAATATCGCATAAAACCGCTCCAGCAGGCTCTTATTCAGTCTCGTTATTTCAGCAACAGCTTCTCTGTCCTGAAAAAAACGCCTGGCGACGTTCCCTGTGTTTGAGTTTCCTCCTGCAGGACGAGGTTTGCTGATCCGAAGTTCCAACTGCTGCTTCAGCGCTAAACGGACAGCATTTTCGCGATCCTTAACTATTTGGTTTGTTTTCGGTACCTTCCATGCAGGTTTTTTCATGGCCAAACGATAGGAAATTTTAAGCAGCATTTCTATCGTGCGGATCTCAGGATCATCTGAGTCTACCGTATCGTAATAATGATAATAATAATTAATAAATAATTATGTGCCAATGGATGTTTAAAATATTATTCATGATCTTAATTTTAAATTTTTGGATATTGTAAATGATAGATCGAGTCTGGATGCGATACCTTTACGTTATGTCGTGGACTGAGAATCATTTTTTTATATCACGAATAATCCGCACTTTATGACTAAGGAGCCACTTATTACCTCGTCTGATGTTTTTTCTCTTTAAGCTTTATCTTCAGCTTGAGAAGCCATTTTCAGAACTCAAATTATTTCACAATTCACGTTAAAACTAAGGTTTAAGATTCTAGAGATAAAATAATAAAATAAAATAAAATTCATAAAAAAAATAAAATTCAATAAAATTCATTTATAAGTAATACCATCGATGAATGCTGAGATCATACCGAAGATGAATGCTAATACCTATGCTAATCGTATTAATGCTAATGCTAATGATAATCGTACCATAAAAAAGGATTCAATCTGACCGTAAAATTTGTAAAGTACGCTACAGCAGAATCTTAATAAAATATAAATAACAAATCTGAAGGGCCAGTACTCAACTCGAGTTTCTCTTCTAGACATAGAAAACGCATTCGACCATGTTTGGCATAAAGGTTCAATTGTTTAATTGTTTAAAAGTTTAACCATTCATTCTTTATAAAGAAATAAGTTCAAAATTATTTCACTGAGATTCTTATTTGAGAGCTGGAGTTCCTCAGGGTAGCATTCTTGTTCCAATCTTGCATAATATTTTCACTTAGAACCCCCTGATTTATCTTTGTTCGCTGACGATACAGACATATCAGATAAAGGAAGAAGTCTTCGTATTATTTGCAGCCGATGGCAAAAACCAATAGATCTTTTTTCTTCTAATTTTCAAAAATGGAAGATTTCTCCCAACGCTTCCGAAATTCAATTTAAGAAAAATTCCACATAGGCTCAAAATTTATGTCTTGAAATCTTGTAGTAGTGCTTGCGCGAAAAAGTTTTGTACGAGTACTTTGAGAATAAGGATCTGTCGCATCGTGCCATCGGAAAAAAAAGTTGGGGATCGCGATCTTCCTCTTCAGCATCCTTTGGAGCTTCTTGTCGCTCAGGGTCGTCGGCCGTCCGGAACCGAGCTTTCTTTCGATGCTCTGATTGTTGTCTAATAGTGCCAAGATGTTGTAGATGCCGGAACGGGCGTATCCGGCGTCCACAAATTGCCGCACGGTGTCCGTTTTCGACGCAGCGGGGTGCCGTTCTTTGAACGCGCATACTTCTGAACGGAGTTGCTTCACTGTTTTTGCCATCACGGTTAGAGTTCGACTGATAGAGCTGTCAAATTTTGTCTGCTGACTCATGGGTTACTATCATTGATGCTGCATGGGTAGTTTTGTCAGTGCGGGTGAAGGTAAACCAATGAAAAATCGGCAATTTTTGTCCATTTTTTCTAAATGAAAACGTTACCAGATTCCGACGCATCACTTGCTCATCGATTTTAAGGTGACGTACGACAGTATGTACTGCAAGGAGCTATGAAAATCATGGACGAGAACGGTTTTCCCGAGAAGTTTGTTTGAATCACGTCGGGGACTACGACAAGGTTATGCCTGTTGTTCAAAATTACGCTGGAATGTAATCAACAGCCGAGGTACGATTTTCACACGCTCCAGTAAATTTATTTGTTTTGCGGTTGTTGTGAATGTTGTCGGCAGAAACTTTGAAACGATGACAGAACTGTAAACCTGCCTGAAACGCCAAAGCAACATAAGTCGGACTAGGTGTATGTGTCGAAAATAATGCGTTAGCGATAGACGGAGATACTTTCGAGGTAGTGGAGGAATTCGAGGTAGGCGATCCTTGCTTACGGCAGACAACGACAACAGCAGTGAAATCCGAAGACGATAATCAGTGGAAGTCGTGCCTACTATGGGCTTCAGATGAACTTGCGGTCAAAAAATATTTATCCCCGCACTAAATGTACCATGTATGATATATAACGCTGATAAAACCGGTGGTTCCCCATGGGCACGAAACGTGGACTATGCTCGGGAAGGACCTACACGCACTTGGTGTTTTCGAACGTCACGCACTTAGCTCCATCTTTTGAGTTGTGCAAGAGAACGGTGTGTGGCGGTGAAGGATGAACCACGAGCTTGCCCAACTCTACGACGAACCCAGCATCCAGAAAGTAGTGAAAACTGGAAGAATTCGATGGGCAGGAATTTTGCAAGATTGCCGAACAACAACCCTGCATAGACGGTGTTCGTCTCCAATCCGGCCGGTACTAGAAGACGTGGATCGCAGCGTGCAAGGTGAGTGGATAAAGTGCATCAAGATCTGGCGAGTGTAGGTCGTCAACGAGGTTGGAGAGAAGCAGCCATGAGCCAAGTATATCGGCGAAATGTTGAAGACGAGGTTTTGACATTGTAATGTTGTTAAACCAATAAAATTTAATGATAGCATTTTGATGTTCACTCTGACTTAACAGAATGTTCACAGCATGACAAAAGATTCGGTTGTCGTAAGGCCTGTACTCGAAAAAAATGCACCAGACAAAAGTGTTCGCCAAAGAATTATTTTAAGTCGGATTTTCTTGAAACTTTCAGAGAATGAACTAATACATATGGATTATGTTGCGGCATAATTACTTTATTCGATTTCATTTCCATCGCTGAAAGCCCACACCTTTCCCTTAAGACCCCTCATTACATTTTGTGCAGTGGTGAAGCCGACCTTTTTGGTCACTTTCATCCATTCTTTCTTCAACTCCAGCTCGATCTTAAACACATTGGACGATTTTCGAACTTTGGCCTTCATTATGGCCCAAAATCTTTCCACCGGACGAATCTCTGGTGAATTTGGGTGGTTGGCAGTTTTTGGTACAAAAACAACGTTATTGTCTCTGTACCAATCCAACGTCGATTGCGCGTAATGGCATGATGCCAGGTCCAGCCAAAATAATGTCTCGCCTCCGTGGGACCACAGGAAGGGCAACAGACGCTTCTGGAGGCCCTCGGTGCGGTAAATTTCGCTGTTGATGGTACCCGTTGTGATGTACGGTTTACTCAGTTTACCGCATTGGCATATGGCCTGCCAGAGCAAGTATTTTTTGGCGAATTTGTCCACTTTCTTCTTCCTTATGTCTTCTGGAACATCAAACCGTGATTTGGCAACGTAGACCTCCAGCTTCGGTATCTGCTTTGCGCCTGCCTTGATGTAGGTTTCGTCATCCATAACCACACACATCGGTTTCGTTAACCACTCTCGATACAGCTTTCTTGCGCTGGATTTAGCCGCCCTGTTTTGTTGATCACGCCAGTTTGTTGCCTTGCGGACCTTGAATACACGAAGCCCAGCTCGTTTCATGGTTTGCTAAACGAACCAGGCGGAACACTGTGCCTTCAAAGCAGCGTCGCGAATCGAAAGGTTCGGATTACACTTGAAATAATCCAACACCTTCCGGGCCTTCACAGGGTCAACTGTTTTCAATTTTCTTCCACTTCCAGCCTGCCGCTCGGTCGTCTGGGACTCCTTTAACGATTTTACCACCTGAGACACAGTTGTATGGGTGATTCCCAGTTGTTTTCCGATCCATCTCATGGTCGCAGTCGGATTTTCCATGATGGCGCGCAAAATTCTCCGGCGATTTTCTTCTTGTTTCGATGTCATCTCAATAACCACTGAACCGATCATTATGAAATTGCACATGTAAAAAATTCACTTCAAACTAGTTATACTAAGATTTTCATCAATTTTTACTCACGGATAAAAATGGTGCATTTTTTTTCGAGTACAGGCCTTGGTGTCGCAATGAGCACTTATATCTCAGACCACCGAGAAATACCGAGAAAATATCAAATCAAACTCTTTTTGTAGACGCGATTCGGCAGTCAAGGGTGAGGTTTGTGGGACCAGTAAAAAAAAGTATTCTAACGAAAACGGGAAACCCCCATTTTGTTCTAATTTCGTCACGATGTTCGAAAGTTCGAATTGTACGAATTTGTGAACGAAAACGAGAATATGAATGTCAGATTCTTTCGAACGTTTTCTATTTCAACGTAAACAAGTATAAGAGGGATAGATTTTCCGGCTATTTATTGTAGATTAAGGATATGAAGCGATTGAATTCCATCATTACTAAATCTCCGTGTGTATCTGCTTGTTTTGCCATTGCCACTCCACTACATCCAACTATGTTTTAAAGAATTAAATGAAACAATTTAAACCATCAAATGCTACCGCTTGTCCCGACGGAGTGATCCGTTGCAACACATTAGTCAACATTGTAACCAACCTGCTCTGTATGCCATCTGCAGATGTAAAAATTAATTGGTTTCATAAATTTTCCTCCATTCTTCCTTCCATCGCTCCATGGTTCCATCGAACATGGTGAAATACGCCCGAAACCCTGTCATACTCGCCAGCCACAACTCTGTTGACACAAAATCATAACGATTACCAACAAACCCAAACTCTACCACCACTATGTAATCCTTCAAGTTCCACTGCTGGTGACACCGCAGGATCGTTCTTACCCCTCCAAACCCCCCTCTCTTCCCAGCCATCTTTCCCGGTAAGCTCAGTGCCATACATATACAAATAGAAAGTGATTTGTTAACTTGTGATATTTATCATCTCGGTTTGCAAAAGCTCTTTTGCAACAATTGCTCGTTCCCGGTCCTGGTAGGTAAGCGGCGGTCGGTGGACTTCGATACTATTGTTGCGTGCGGTTTTTCGGTATAGCTGCCACCCTCCTGTTCGGGCCACGGCCAGCCTAATGAGTTGGAAAATCACCGAAACAGACGTACTCATTAGTGGCTATCCTGCCGGGTGTATAGGCCCGGAGGTTTTCGAGAGTTAATGGGTCTGTTTGTGGGTGTCGGAAACAAGCTAGCACTACGTAAATTCCGTTCCCCTTTTCCATCGGTTGCCTGACACTCCAAAATCCCTTTCGACCACGCTGTAAACGTGGTGATTAGTGGTTTTTAATTGGTGGTTATTTCGGTTCTTGTGATGCGCAGGGTCGGGGAATTTCGGCTGTTGAAAACATTAAAATAATTGTAGTAGAATTAAATTCCTTGGAAAGGATCACGACTGAGCGAACCGAGGAAATCGTTTCTGAAGATGTATCAGTGCAAGTGGAGTGATAACCACTTCTAAGAGAGCAAGAAGGAATCTTTTAATTGCTCGTTTAAATAATAAATTAGCGCACGTTCCTTGTGATTGTGATTTTTGTTCGGCGTTCGTCGGAATCGCTGTGTTGGAACTGACACGAGAGCACAAGATGACAAACAAATAAATGCTGTTTGGCTAGCTTCTTCAATTTCAATTTAACTGATGATAAATTTCCTCACATCTATCAAATAGCGTGAGGAGAACTCTACGATGCTGTTAAGTAATTTGTGAAAAAGAAGCACACATTTTTACTGAGGTACGATAATGAATGAGGAGGAGTTTTTCTTAATATTGAGATTTCTAGGCAATCTACAAACCCCTTGGTGCATAAGCCTAGATATGAACCAACATTTCAAAAGGCTTTTTGTACGTATTCATTTGTGAAAAAGTCAAGGTGATATATTGTGACAACTTTCAGGTGTGCTAGGTTAGTCGGTGCATCAGGAAATATACAGTGTGTCTCACAATAGGTGTCACATTTTTTCAGTCTTGGTTTATTTCAGCTGGGTAATATTAACAGCGGAATTGATTATACCCGTTTTGAGTGTATTCTTTTGACAGCTTATCGCTGAAGATAAATAAGCGATTCCGTTTGTTTATATTCATCAGCTACCATGTATGCCATACGGGAGCAAGTTTTAAAATTACATTGGCAAAAGCTTAGACCGTGTCAGATATTCGATAGCCTTAAGCAGTTCGGAGTGAGTAAGCGTTTTGTTTTTCGTACCTTGAAACGGTTCAATGAAACTGGAAATGTCCATATTCAACATAAATGAGATACCAGATGAACTGCAAGAACAAAGAAAAAGATCAAATGTGTGAGGGAGCGAATAATACGTTATCCGGCCGTATCTGGCCGTAAATTGAGCAAACAATTTCAAATGTCCCCTGCTTCAATCAACAGGCTCCTAGGACATGATCTGGAATGCAAGCTGTACAAGAAACAACGGGTTCACGGGATGACGGAGCGTCAAAAGCAAGCCAGGGTCCAAAGAAGCAGAAATCTTTTGGTTCGTCACGGTGACTGCGAGATTTTATTTTCGGATGAAAAACTCTTCCTCCTTCAGGACAGTCATAATCAACAAAATGATCGTGTGTATGGTAAAAGTCTTGCCAATATTCCAAGAGATAAACTAGCTGTAGAACGCTATCAGAATATATCGAAAATCATGGTATGGGTCGCCGTTTCACGAAAAGGAAACCTTCCTCTTCTTTTCATAGAACCTAACGTAAAAATCAACACTTAATATTACATCGATATTATCTCTAATTAAGGTTGTCCCTAAATTTATTGCACTACTGAAAGTTGCCCTACCGCTCTGGCATGATACAAAATACAGAATTTTACTTAAACGTTGTTCAATGTGCTTTGTGTTCTTGTGAAAAAAGCCGTATGATTTTAATATTGACTGTGTAACTGTTCAAATTACCACTTTTGTCTAGATAATAGCCTTGGGCGATGTTTATCCGCTGTTTTTCTTTTAAAGAAATTTGAAAATTCAAAACTTTAATATTTTCGCGTTTACCTTATTATTATCTATATTCTTTGCATAACGTCATTTATAAAATAACCTGAAACACAATATCCCTCCAACGTTCTCGGTTCATGGCTGCTCCTCTTCAATTCCGTGGGCACCTTGTGCCCCTTGTCGTCTTGTCGACTGGATTCCCATCAAACTCCATTTTCGCAGGATAATTGTCCTGCATTCTCGCAATATTTCCTGTCCAGCATATGCGTCCAGATTTGACCCCTTAACGAATACTGATTTTGCCAGCAAGTTGCGCGAGCTAACGGTTCATCCTCCGCTTCCAGACTCCGTCCTCTGGCACTCTGTCAAAGATGGTTCTTAACACCATTCGCTCATATAGTCCGAGTGCTCGCAAGTCTTCGTCAAGCATTTTAAACGTCTCGTGCACGTAGAGAACAACCGGTCTTATCTGCGTTTTGTACCGGATGCATTTCGTACGGGAGTTAAGTATGTTTGACCGCAGTTGTTCGTAGAGCACGTTGTAGGCACAACTTCCACTGATAATACGCCTCCGGATCTCACTGCTCTGTCGATCGCTAACCTTCATTATGTGTCGGAGTCAATATGACCCGGAATGGATTTTCAAAATGCTATAACTGTCTAAAATAAGGTCGAAAAGCTTGAATTTTTTGACCTTTCTCAAATCATATAAAGCATCATAAAAGTATACTACTCATAAAAAATCACGAAGTTTGAGCCGTCGAAAGGCATGTTTCGGCAAAAATCCGCATTTATCCCATTCTAAAGGATTCCACCATCAAAGTACTGTTTCCACCTTTCAATCACCTCATACTCGTTTGTGAGAAGGTTACCTTCCAAGTCTCTGCACATAACGGCTTGTGGTACATAGTTTGCGTGACGTGTTCAACTCGTAGATTTTGGGTGTGTCGTTAGCACGGAACAATTTCTCCGGTGCTTCGTGGTCTCGGTCGCGCGTTTTCCTTCGAAGAATATGATTTTGTCTGTACCTTTTCTCATTTGTTCTCGTACGGTAAAGGGTGATACGGTCAAAATTTGGTCAAGGGAAAACGCGTGTAAATCGGTGAAATCGTTTATTTAAAAAATCAAATTAAATTTCTTTTTCAAGTTCAATTAGTATAAAATTCAGGAAAAATATTCAGTTAGGCTTCCGCTTTTCCAAATCAGAATTGCCGGGCCTTACGCTTGACCCCTGCCATCAGATTTTGTACAGCCACCTTGTCCACCTTCTTCGCCGCAGAAAGCCAGTTTGCCTTGAACTGCTGCTCGTCCTTAGCAGTTTTTTTTGGTCTTCTTTAGGTTCCGCTTGACAATAGCCCAGTATTTCTCAATTGGGCGGAGCTCTGGCGTGTTGGGAGGGTTCTTGTCCTTGGGAACCACCTGCACGTTGTTGGCGACGTACCGCTCCATGGCCTTTTTACCGTAATGGCAAGATGCCAAATCCGGCCAAAACAGTACGGAACAACCGTGTTTCTTCAGGAAAGGCAGCAGACGTTTATTCAAACACTCTTTCACGTAAATTTCTTGGTTGACAGTCCCGGAAGCTATGAAAATGCTGCTTTTCAAGCCACAGGTACAGATGGCTTGCCAAACCAGATATTTCTTTGCGAACTTTGGCAGTTTCGTGTGCTTGAAAATATCTGCTACCTTTCCCCTTCCTTTTGCCGTATAAAACTCCTGTCCCGGAAGCTGCTTGTAGTCGGCTTTGACGTAGGTTTCGTCGTCCATTACCACGCAGTCAAACTTCGTCAGCATCGTCGTGTACAGCCTCCGGGATCGCGCTTTGGCCGTCGTATTTTGTTTATCATCGCGATTTGGAGTCACTACCTTCTTGTAAGTCGATAGTCCGGCTCGTTTTTTGGCTCGATGCACGGTTGTAGACGATACACCCAGCTTTTTGGGGGCATCCGGGGAGATAGGTTAGGGTTTCGCTTGAAACTACCGGCAACTCTCTTTGTCGTCTCAGCGGCTTCCGGTTTTCGATTTCCCCCCGATCCAGACTTCCTGGCTGTCGACAAACGTTCCCCAAACACTTTAATTACATTTGTAACGGTTGATTTGGCAACTTTTAGCGATTTTGCCAACTTTGCGTGCGAGTAGCTCGGATTTTCGCGATGCGCGAGCAAAATTTTGATACGCTGCTCTTCTTGCTTGGACGGCATTTTGACAACTGAAGAGTGAATTTCAAAATCAAAATAGGAGCAACATTCTACACACACACACCTTCAAAATGAGGGGTGTTCAGGTTTTTTAAATGCAAAATTGAAAGAAATACGTCAAGTTGATATTGACCAAATTTTGACCGTATCGCCCTTTATTGCAGCATTCTTCTCTTCTACTAACTGCTTGTATTCGCCATCAAACCAGTCATATATTCAATTCGGTGCATTTGCGGTGTTACCAATGGCGGTTCGAATATCTCTCCAGCCATCTTCAAGAGTAGTGGCCAACTCCGGTTTCCTTTAGTGCCTCAATGTTAGGTTTGAGCGTTTTGAGCGCATACATACTGCAACTAGGTAGTGGTATAAGTCTGTACTCACACTGCAGTAGGTGCGAGCGTTGATAATATGGGAGAAGAGCTTCCCGTCGATTAGAACATGGTCGATTTGATTCTCTGTTCGTTGGACAGGTGATTTAGCTTTGTGGATGTCTTTACGAAGAAAGAAGGAACTTCGGACTACTAGATCACGGGAGGCCACAAATTTCACGCATCGTTGGCCATTATCGTGCAATGCGGTATGCAGGCTGTTACCGGTTTGTACCTTGCCTCCCATCTTACCTGAACGTTCATGTTTCCAATGACGACTCTAACGTCTCGCTGCGGGCAGCCATCATACACTTGCTCTAGCTGCGCTTGATACGCTTCTTTTTCGCCATCGGGTCTCCCTTCGTGTGGGCAGTGTACGTTGATGATGCTGTAGTTGAAGAAACGACCCTTGATCCTCAGCTTGCACCTTCTCGCATTAATCGGAATCCATCCAATCACGCGTTGACTCATTTTACCCAGCACTACAGAGTCGGTACCCAGCTTGTTTGTGGTCCCACAGCTCTGACAGAAAGTTGCCACTCGCTTCCCACTTTTCCATACTTTCTGTCATGTCCAGCAAAGTTCCTGCAGTTCTATGACTTCGAAGCTGCGTGGTTGAAGCTCGTTGTAGATTATCCTATCGCAGTTCAGACTGCAGAGCAATTTGCAGTTCGATCTTCCAAGTTTCGAATCGTAGTCCTTATTTCGTCGGTCTTTGCTGATTGATCCGGTCCGTATTAACTTCTGTATTATTAAGTAACTTTTGATTTTTAAGGGCGGCTTGCTGGGCCTTCTCTTGCCGGAGGACCATCTGTCTTGCCGGAGGACCATCGTGCACAGCACTGTGTAGAGTCCCACGTTCACACGAGTCAGTTGCTCCTAACATGGAGAACAGACGCTGTTTTGAGCGGCCCCTGACATGGATAACAGACGCTCAGATAAACTGCACCCTTTAAAGAGAGCAGCTCCCATATCTGTTAGCATATGACCAAGGTTCCTCCGGGGTTGGTTATCCAATCTTTCCAATGGTTACTCATACGCCTGTTGGCACCACGGGTAGGTTAGGATAGGAGTTACTGGACAAGAGGCTAGGGGTTACAGTGGGATCTATTTTATACCTACAGGTTCGCGAAGTGTTAAGCTAATGAGCGCATTAAAAAAACCTAATTTTTTCGGGTGGATGGTAAGACAGAACGGAAGGAGATATTTTAACAAAGTAATTTGAATTTTTTTCATTTAGAAATTAAAAACTTCACAAAAATACTTCTACTCCCTGCCTTGCGGCATTTAGCCGGAACTTGGGCATAGGTGAAATAAGAACCTTGTAGGCACATTCTTCAGTTCTTTGGTCGCCTTTTTGATCAAATCATCCGTCGTTTTGGCCACGAATTTATTTGAATATACTCTTCTCTTTAAATTGGCACTTCTCGATTGGGTGGAGCTGGGGCACGTTGGGAGTATTGGCATTCTTGGGCACCACCGGAATGCCCAACCGCTCCATTTCCTCAGCACTCGCTTCTATCCTTGTCATCTTTGTGGTACTTTGTAATGAAGGCGGCAAATTCTGGGAAGCACTTCGCTCTGTAGATCTCTCCGTTCACGGCCAGCTCCGACAAAAAGAAGAGGGGACGTGCCATCCCTTTTTTCACTGATTGTGAGCTACAGCAACACCTTCTTTGGGAACTTGGAGGGCGCTATGTACTTCTCAATTATTTTTGTTTGGTTGGGAAGGTGAAGTAGCCTTTGCCTTGCCAGTCTTCACCGTCCAACGTGAGGTGCGTCTCGTCGTCCATAACGACCACCACGTTCCGCTTCCCCGGGAATATATCTTTGGCCAGAATCTTCAGCCTTTGTTTCTGGGTTTCCGGTTGATTCTCCGACACAGCTGGTTTGGACTGACGCTTCCGCATGGAGATATCCATTTTGGCCAAATACTTCTTGACCGTTTGGCTGGTCGCACCGACCTCCCGGCCCAACGTCCAGTGGCAATTGTGCCTTCCGTCGCTTAAAACGGTCATACGGCCGGAACCAGGCTTGTTTCACTGATATCGCCATAGCTGCCGTACACAAACTGATGGAGCTGTCAAATTTTCACAGTATATAGGCAACTAGTATATATTGACTACCGACCGGTGTACCGATCACTAGGTGGCAGGGTATCGCATGAAAAATCGGAACATTTAGTCACATTTTTTAATGCACGCTTTATGCAGTGTCCAGTCATTTACCAACAAAATATTTCCACATGGTCTTACCAAATAAACAGTAAACAAATTCTCAACTATCACTTATTTCGCACTTCTAGTCGAGGATTTCTAATAGTCGAGAGCCTTTATAACTAATATCATGTGGAATTTAAAGAGAAGTCAAATTATCATCAATGACTTATCATTCAAATGTAATGACATTTCTCGGAAAAATTTCTAGAAAATCTATCATAAAATGGTTGAGTTTTAAACTCAATTTCCTGTGATTGTTGCCATTTTTCCCATTACATAAGCTGCCCTTACTATAAGTTTGCTGGATGATATCTGCGCTTCATAATGATATAGGGACTTTTTAAATTTCCGAACCGTGGTTGCTATATGCGCCAAATAGAGGGAAATTGAAACTATTTTTAGGCCATTGCGAGTTGCCAACTACCGAGAAAATGCAACGAGAAGTTAGATGCGATCAAAAAACATTCCAGAAAACAGAATCTTTAGGTATGAGAATCAAATTAGTCGTCCTGAAAAGGACGGATTTTAGATGGTTATCATGATCCACGATGGATTTTTAACCTGCTTCTCGTATACGCAGTTTATTTAAATCTCCGTCGCTACGCCTTACAAACTGCCTAGCAACCGGCTGCTTTTCCACCGCACTGGCTCACACCGACAGCATTTAAATCCTCGTCCCTACCGACTGGCTCTGGTTGCTAGACTGCCTAGCAACTGGTTGCTAAGCCACTACTGGCTGTCAACTGGATCACACTGGACAGGGACTTATTCTCCCCTTCGACATGTCACTTAAAATAAATACTCAATAAAAAAAACACACACTTTTACGAGTGTATTAGTAGAACAATTCCACTAATAAAGACAGTCGACTTGTCGAGTACTCGACACTGAAGAAGTCTGTAGTTGCAGACGAAATAGACCTATTTGTCAAAGAAAATGCTTTTTCTAATGGAATTTACTAGAAAAAGTTTGGAAAATTGTTTCAGTTTTTTATTATATAATTTTAAAAAGTGATCAAGAGAAGTGTTAGTTTAATTTTTTCTAGGCTGCCAACTGACGAAAATATTCAACCGTCAGTTAGATGAGCTCTTATTCAACAAACTCTTTGACTGGGAAAAATTAATTGGTCGTTTTGTTTAAAACAAATTTAAGATGGTGAGCATGGTCTGCGATTTAATTTGAACCTTCTTCTCAGTCATCTGTGGAAGCAAATTATTTCCCTTCTCATCGCTGCACCTCACTGGCAAGATGCAAATTCACTGCTGGCTTCGATTGCTAGGCTGCCTAGCAACTGGCTGCTTATGGTTCATTCTCATCTTTGCTTATATTGTGCGATAATGCAATGGAACAATGATGGAAAATAACAGCTACAAAGACACGTAAACGCTTACATCTGGACTTCGCCGTTCTAATCTCAACTTAATAGCAGCTGCACCTACTCGGAGAAATTCAAACTTTAGCCTGTACACCTCTCCATCCACCTTTCCCCCTACACCGTTAACCCGAGTAAAGTCTAGTATCCTAAAGATAGCAATTCGAAAACTTATATTGACATCAACAGCAAATTGAAATCAAAATTTGATGTCACTTCACAATTGTCAAATTTGACAACTTAGGTTTCATTTTGCTGTAATTTTGTTTTTAACCTTTTTTTTTGTTTTTAGAAAAGTAGTTTTGTTTTCATTGTTTTGACAGACCATCAAGTGGAATACTCATTTTGCTATCAAAATTTTCCAGGTGCTGGCGCAAAATCAATTCGTGACGTTGCTTTTCGGGTGACGCCAATTTTATTCAATTTTCGAAAAACCGACAGCTATAAAAATACAAAAAAAAAAAAAAACACTCTAAACTACTTCGACCACAATTCTCAATAGAAAATACCCAATGGGTAAAATTTTTACAGCGTTTTTTCGGTGATTTAATTTGATGTGGGACACTCTTTAGACTGCTGTCTTGCATAATCGTTTGTGAATTTAACGTTTACGTAGGAAAGTGTTTTTTTTTTTAAAGATTTTACGTAACAGCGTGTAAAAGTCCAAATGCTCTTACTCAGGATCGAAGTCTGTTAATCACGTTAATCAATATTATTTTTTATTTTAATCAGTTATCAATATTTCTATCACTCTCGCTCTCTCTCTTTCTCTTTTTCTCTATCTAGCTCTCTGTGGCGTAAGTAACAATGTATAAAAGCGTTAATATTGAACCGAATACTTAGCTGAATTTTTCTGACCCTTCCATCAATTTTTGTTCGCAGACTCAGCTCCAGTACTTCTCACTTCTAAAGCAAAATCTTCGATTTGCTTTGCTATGAAATGGAAATCACTGAAGATTTTTTTTTAAAGTACGTGACCTTTATAATTTTATCTTCAATACATATACACAAAATATTCGAATCAGACAGTTGCTTCGATCGTAAAACACGCTTAATTGTTCTATTTTCCAAGATTTTAGTTCTGACGGTGAGGGAGAGCCTCTATTTTTGCTAATAAGCACAGCCTCCTTTTTCCCGCCGCTCGAAGCGCTGCTATAGGATATATTAAATGATCCGATTCTTAGTGGACCGGACTTTACTTCGAGTATATGAGAGCGATTCTGGTAGAGAACTTGCTGAACCCACTCAAAACCACTGTATATCTAATGTCGTGCCTGAACACGAGTTAATGGAGAGGAGTTAGCGAGTATTTTGCTGTTAATTTCGATGTATTCCAGCATGAATGTAAATGATTGAAAATCAGTTGAAATCAGCGAAGTGTTTCGAGCCATCACGTTGATTGAAGACCTGTTTTTTTGATCATTCGTTTTTGTAACCTTAGGAAAAGTTTTAATTGGATCTTTATGCAAATAACCAAAGCACCACAGTTGTGCATCGATTACCAAGAATCAATTATCCCCAATAATAAAGTACCCAAGAACTCACTCTGCTCTATAATTCTATATTAAACATATAAACCGATTTATGTTGTATAGAAAAGAATGACCTCATTAAAAAATTTCCATAATTGTTCTAATTTATTTCGCAAATTGTTTGTTCTTGACAACAGCACAATGTGACTGCTCTGATTTCTCCGCGCGGCTCTTCCCGATGGATTTATGTGCAATAATGACAGCAGGGCAACCAGCCACCTCATTATCTCATTTGGGGGCCTCGTAGCTCATTTGATTACCATACTTTTCTACCTCCCCTTTCGTCTCCAGCCGAAACCCATTTTTGTCCTACCATACGAGTGGCTTCGGTGCCAGAAAGAGTGATACATTAGCATAAATACACATTATAACGTTAATTTAAAAGTACCCCTTCATTGTCGCCATCGTCATCGTCACATAGTGAGGAAAACTTTTTTTTTTTTTTCAGCTGAAGCCTGGCGAAAGAAACACAATGGAAAACAACCAGACCGAAGTTCATTCATTTTTAGTTTATCACGTTCGTATGAATGCTTTCCGAGATGGTTTGGTGGCAGTGCATCGTTTGAATGTGTACAATCGTTGTTTGGAAGTTTTACGTTGTGCAAAAGCTCATGTTTTGACTGAGGATTCTGTGGAATCCCGATTGCTGTTTGCTGGACGAATTTTTACGCTTTATAATTGTTTTGTGTTTTGTATGCTTTGTTTTTAATTTATAAATGTCGCCGAACGAATTGATGTTTACCATGGAAACATATCTGGAACGTTATCAGGGATGAACTTTCAAGAAGGGATGAGAAAAATCTAGTTTTGAAAAGTTGTAAAACATGTAAAAGTCTAGAGCATATTCAGTGGCGGTCTACTTTAAAACGAACATTCGAAAACATCCACCGCCGCAATCAACCTGAGTTCCTCTCTGGATATTCCGAATTCGAAGCAATCGTTAATAAGTGTCGGTTCCCATACATAGGTGCCAGGAATTCCTGCGGGGCTTAAATGATTATCACGATAATGATGAACGTAATTAATTGTTTAAACTGTATTAAAAATTATCATAAATTTCGTTTAATTGGGATGAACTGTCGCTTTCCTGTGAATTCGCATTTGTTGATTGCCCCGGTTGCTGCAGACACCGTCTATCACAACCGCAACACTCAACTCCCACTGTGACACATTGCTCTTTCCTCTCGGAAGCGCAACCACTGGTGGAGGCGCAACAGTGGCAACCAAAATCCCTTAACAGGAGCAGCTGTTGCCTAATGCAAACAAGACTTGAAAGTGAAAAAAAAAACCATATATTTTGCCAGTAGGGGAGATACGGACGACGGAGCCTTTGATGTGCGGTCGCCAACAATGACAAGCCACGTGACATCACGCAGAACCCTGGAGTGTGTTATCTGCATCCACCGCTGTTCATCAAAACGAAGCAACAGGCTGCACCTTTCCGGTGGATTCCTTGAATCTTGATGTCAGTAGCATCCGGACGACATCGGCTTGTTTTTCGAAAATGCCGACTGCACGAGCTCCAACCGAGTTTGTTTATTCTATCGCTCGTCCTTTTTTCCCACTCTGTATTTTTATCATGTGACTTTGATCGAGCGGGCCCTGAGCTGGTTCCCATGGCAAAAGACAACCTGTTTGATCTCGTACTTTCACCGGAGTTGCGACGGTAAGGATGCTGATTTTGTCTTGTACAATGCCCACTGAATTAAGCAAACTAGAAGAAAAAAGAATGGCAAACATGACAGCGCATTTGTTAGAACTTGATGGGATAGAAATCCAGATGGAGAATGCGCGTCTTTGTTCAAAGAATAAAATGGTTCCCAGTGAAGGAGAAATTGAAAAATATTTGTTTCCTAACATGATGCACGCTACCGGATGAGTGGCGTGAAAATAATTGGCAATTTTATTCGAATTTGTTTGGTTGTGAAAGGTTGTTAGACGTAAGGACTGATTTAGAGAAATACAGAGCATACATATATTTGCAACGAAATGCGTATAAATGAGTGGCACGTGAATGTAGTTGTTTATTTATGTTTATAAAACCGTGAATCAGTTTAAGAGATGAAAAGTGGTAACGAAACAACAATCAATATTACGAACGTCCTTTTCTAATTGTCTATTACGCTGTTTTCAGCAAGCTTAGTCTGCTCCAAAGGATGTCCACGATATAATTACAACACCAAGTGATTTGCCAGAAATTTCGTCTGAACCAATTGTCTTGAATTTTTGGAGTATCAAATAAAACATCTTTGCTATGTTTTGCCATGTTCATTTTATTCAATTACACTCCATATCCAAATGGCCTTATTTTTCCCTTAAGACCCTTATTGAGATTTCATATAACATTAGAACCGAAAAGTTTTTGTACATTGACCCACGCTTTCTTCAATTCTCGATCTGATTTGAAAGACTGTCTTAGGATGTTTGCTTCATGCTTCATAATATCTACAATATTTTTCGATTGGTCTTAACTCTGGGGTGTTTGGAGCATTAAGGTCCTTGAGTACGAGTTCAGCTTACTTTTCTTATACCATTCCAGCACCCGTTCTGAATAGTGACATGACGCCATGTCTGGCCAAAAAATTGGTGGGTTCTTGTGCGACTTCAGCAACGGAAGGACGCGTTTTTTGTAGACATTCCGTTACATACATTTGGCCATTCATCGCTGAAGTCGTCACGAATGGAGCATGTTGTATCCCTCACGTACAAATCGCTTGCCATACCATGAATTTCTTGACAAATTTCGAGATTTGTTACTTTCGTTGGTGCTCTGTGACATCGAACTTGTCTCTGGCAGTGTAGAACTGATGACCTAGAATCTGCTGAAAGTCCGCCTTTATCCATCATGCAGCATGTTTTTTGGTCAGCGTTTGCATATTAAGTTTGCATACTCGAGATTTGGCTGCCACATTCTTCTGGTTATTACGATTTGATGCCTTGTGGACTTTGAAAGTACGTAGTCTAGCCCGATTTGTGACCTTTAACACAACAATTTTAGTAAAGGTTAGCTTTTTTGCAATATCACGGACAGAAGTGTTTGGTTTGCGCCTGAGAACATCAACTTCCCCTCTGTTGTCTCTAGCGCGCGTTCGAGGATGTTCTTGTCCACTTTAAGGTCTGTATCCGCAATAATCCGGACACCTCAAAACATGAATAAAACATCAATTCGCATTATATTTCCGTCGTAGTTGTTTATTTCAGATTCATGAGATGTGTTTTAACAATTCGTGAAGACAAAACATAGTTATTCGGTATTTGCATAAAATTTTCGAACTGCGCTTAACTCCGTCCATTAGGGTTTGTACGGACTTTTCAGAAATCGTAGAAGCCGTCTTTGTCCAAATTTGCTGGAAGTGTTTGATGTCTTTGATTCCTTGCTTCTTTCCAGAAAGCTTCCGCTTCATCAGAGCCCAATATCTCTCGATTGGTCGTAGCTCTGGGCAATTTGGCGGGTTTGAGGTTTTTGGTACAATGTTCACTTGATTTGCTTGGTACCACTCCATCACAGTTTTAGCATAGCGGCATGATGCCAAATCGGGCCAGAACAAAGGGTTTTTCTTTGTGACTTTTGATAAAAGGTAGCAATCGCTTCTGCAGACACTCTTTCTGATAGATCTCCTTGTTGATTATGCCTGTAGTGACGAAAGATTTATTCTTTTTGCCACACGTGCAAATTGCTTGTCACACAAGGTATTTTTTGGGAAATTTCGATGCCTTCTTCATTCTGAAATGCTCAGCTGTAGCATTTCTGGCCATAGCAGAATAAAAAACCAGCCCTGGAAGCTGCTTGAAATCCTCCAGGACATAAGTTTCATCGTCCACAACAACGCCTGAAAACTTTGTCAAATATTCGCAGTACAAACGTCGAGCCCGTGATTTTGCTGCCAAGTTCTGTTTGTCGTTGAGATTTGGAACTGTTTTTACTTTATACGACTTAAGTCCCAAACGTTGTTTTGATTTTTGGACAAAACCAGGCGACATCCCTATTTTACGAGCCACCGTTCGAATGGAGAGATTTGGGTTTTTCGTTAATATCCTTTTCACCTTTCGGTCCATGACAGGATCACCCCTTCAAATTTTTTTGTCACTCCTCGGTTTCCTCTCCACCGTCAAACGTTCCGAAAATGATTTGAGCACATCGTGAACAGTGGATTTAGTTGCCTAAATCCAATGTTTTTGCATGGTCCCTTATTGACAAGTCAGGATTTGCCGTACGCCCGTACAAAATTCGCTCGCGCACTTGTTTTTCTTTCGTCGCCATCTTGAATACTTAACATGAAATGTAAACATTAATCATAGTCTTTTTCATCATAGACATAGAGCTATACCACAGTGAATTTTTTTATTCCTACGTGTAATATTTCAAAAGTTACAATGATTTGAAGGTGTCCGGATTAATGTGGATACAGACCTTATTTTTTCCGATCGATAGTCAGACGACCTATGTGACGTTGGATGACACGAGAAATAGTTGGTCACTGACTAGACCAGGGATAGAGGGCTTAGAAAGGAGGTCCGTCAGACCCCCTTTTAACAAATGTATAGTTATCAAGATTATTTGTCAAGGTGGGGGTTTTTGAATTTACAAATTTCGTGGTTGTACCGAAGTTTACCCTCAGTATGGCTCACACACCTTTTAATGTACCCAGCACCTAAGGAATTGATTTGCATTTATTGTATTTTTCGTCCTCCGTTCGGATGATCTGTGTATTTCTGAACGGCCAATATCTTGTTTTTTCTTCAGTCACTCAGCAACAAAATCGTCTTAGTTGGTTGAATTGCAGTCTTTCAAGATAGGTCTGACTCCACGATGCTCAGCACATGTCCAAACAATGTGATCTGCGTCCCACATTCACAGAGATTGCTGTCGCTCAGTCCAACACGGTATAAATGAGCGTTCAAAGAATAATGATTGGACATGAGGCGAGACATCACACGAATGAAGTCTCGACCCACATCCATACCTCCAAACCAAGATTTTTTCGACACCTTTGGGATGATAGAATGTTGCCATCGCTCCAAATCTCCTTTACTCCATTTAAACTGCCAGCTGACGAGTGACTGTTGACGAAAAACAGGAAAAAAATCATTGAAGGTGATTTGTCGATCATAAATATCTATAGCGCCCACCTTTGCAAGCGAGTCCGCTTTCTCATTGCCCAGAATTGAACAATGAGATTGGACCCATACAAAGGTGATGATAAAACAACTCGAAGATAAAGCACTTAGAAGCTCCTGTATTTTCATGAGATAATACGAGGAGTGCTTTACCGGCCTCAAGGAGTGAATAGCCTCTATGGGACTGAGACTATCCGTGAAAATGTAATACTGATCCGTTGTTAGTGAGGCAACAATTTCTAGCATGAAGTGTATTGCCGCTAATTCAGCGACATATACGGAACAAGGAGCTTGATGTTTACGATTGGCGCTATAAATTTCATTGTATATACCAAAGCCTGCTGGCTCCTCTATCAATGATCCATCAGTGAAGAACAATTTAGTGGAATCAACTTGGCCAAACTTTGTAGCAAATATCACAGGAGCAATCATAGGACGATGATGCTCTGGGATTCCATGAAGCTCCTGCTGATGTTAGATGATTGAAACTCTAAAATAGCGAAAATTCCAACGGGATATAATGAAATCAAGTTTATCACCTAGGCAGCCTAGCAAAATAGCAAAGAAAATTTAAGCAAACAATTATGCGAAATAAATTTTTTATGAGTATAATTACTGCCCTAAAACGGAAACTCAATAAATCCAAAACGAAAAAAATTAAAAATAAATGACAGGAAATTCTTCGATGACTCTTTTTCCTACTGGGCCCATTAATGATTCTTTATGTCTGTAAAAAAGAAAATGTAGGATTATAAACAATGTTAGTTTTTAAATTGATTATTTTGGACAAAGATTTTTTTTGTACAATTTGTCGTATATAATCCTCTTTCTAAAAAATATGCAAAAACCCATCCCATCTTTTCAAATATATATCGTGAGTTAGGTGGACCAAAAATTACAATGATGCGAATGCGAAGCTGAAAATATTGTGAAGAGATGTTATAACATAAAATGATAATAACAATTATATTTGTAATGTCTGCAAGTCTGGATTATCGTAGCCTCGGGGGAAGAAAACAATTCAAAATTATCATTCAAAACTTGGGAATTCCATGGATGATCTGTATTTATATACCGTATCAAGAATACTTCCATTTTTCGTGGTAGGGTAAGATCGCCTTTTTGCGGCTGCCACCTAATGTATAGTTGACGCGATACAGCGTTTCTTCCTCAACCGCTGGATGCCAGGTCAGACGCTGTTTGAGCCACACTTCCTTGGTGGACAGACGCTCGGCACGCACCTTCTCAATCAGAAGGACAACAGTGCCCAGGCTGCACTACCAGCTAAGTACGCAACTCTTAGCTGACGGTCTTTGTCTTGACCCGTTGAAGCATGAGGTAGGAACTTGTGAGAACCAGAGCTATGGGGAACAGCGGGGACACACGCTCCCTCCCCACTGTTGACTCACCATTTTGCAGCCCAGCTGATTGTTAGGATTAGAACTGTAAATAAAAGAAGACTGTTTTTACATACATAGTTCATCATAAGCCATTTTCAATTATAGCTCCAGCTAATCAAAGTATTGCTGTGTTTTTCGTTTTTTTTTCTTTTCCGTCGGCCTATTTCCTCACATGGTGACAATCGCCGACGCCAGGAAGACGGCTCCACCACCTGGACCCTACCTATCGACTCATGAATATGAGCCGGGACCAACGGCTTTACTTTCCTTCCGAAGGAAGACGTGACCATATTTTTTCGCCTCAGAAAAACCACCGACGTCGACTGGGATTGAACCCAGACCCACTGGGGTGCCAGGTAGCAGTCACAATTACCACTACACCACCGACGCCGGCTTGCTACGTTTTATACAATGTTTATTATTCAGCTCCCGGCTGCTGTAAGTGCAGTTGGTCACTAACCTGAAGTCAAATTGAACCGAACAAAAGTGTCAAATTAGCAAGGGGTCGGTCTTCCTGATCATTTGATTAAATCACCTCATATTACGTTCCCATCTTTGAAGAAGATTGCTTACTTGCTTACTTTTAATTATTCCTAAAATACGCCCAATGAAAAGTTATAGTTTTACACGGGTGTGAATGGCATGGCATTAAACGTAGATTTTATTTAAACATTTTGTTAAACTGGAGTAAATGTTTATTTTGTTTTATCAATGTTGCCCGATCTCACCTAATCTTTTGGAAAGATCACGTGATCTTTTAGAGCTTTTCAATTGGCCAGATTGACCGACCCCTTGCAAATTACACACGTCGACTTAACCGTGCTCATGTGACTTGGCACTGGTCAGTTATGTATAATGTACACGCCGCACTCAACCGAATATTGCTTTTGCACTTTCGATCTATGTCAGTTATATCTATATTTATATGAGTGACTCGATCGGTGATTGGACCGATGGAGAGAGCGCGAGGATGGTTCCAGACATCTCCCGTAGATATGATGTAACCTAGAAGGCTTAAATAAAATCGTTTATCGTTTAGCGTTAACCACGAGAACACGTTAATCTCGTGGATGTTATCGCGTTACCATTAATTGTCCAAACCACTATCCTGTCAATTGTGAAAGACAGCCAGAAAGTCACAAATATAATCAAGTCACCCAAGGCGGAATTACCAAACATGACATCCAGTCAGCCTTGATCAAGACATTCAAAGCAAAAACGGAATAATGGTCGTATGAAAAGGAAAAAAAAAATTCTCCCATCAGCTATCAGCACAATCATCTTCACCATATTATCTCGTTTCCAACAATATATAACAAGTG
This sequence comes from Aedes koreicus, assembly GCA_024533555.2. Classification (NCBI taxonomy): domain Eukaryota; kingdom Metazoa; phylum Arthropoda; class Insecta; order Diptera; family Culicidae; genus Aedes; species Aedes koreicus. Next base: position 51,315 of record JAHHFK020003760.1, read on the forward strand.
GATGGAACAGCAGCGACCCAAGCCGTTTGTTGAATACGATGGAGAGAACAGTCAGGAAGGACACGACACCCCCTTCAATAGTGCTATTTGCCATTCTCATAATGTTGTATCGATGTAGTTTCCCTCCTCTCCCATTCCGGTCGTTTGCCAATTGGATTGGTGGGGAAGTGCCAAGACACATCGGGAAAAAGCTTCAACTTTGAACAATACAGCTCGTACTAACCAGCACCGCTCGCGCACAACATAACGAGCGAATAGATGCGAGGAAAGGTCATATAAGACATTGGGCGGATCAAACGACAGGAAGGAGATGCCCCCTCACCCGAGTTACGGCTATAATAGTGAAAAGCACTTATCATCATCTCGAACAACGCCTCTTTCTATCAGCTTTCCAGCATTGCAGTGCTTTTGCCCTGGCTTCCGGTGCTTTTTCTCACTTCCACGGGTGTCTTCTTCTTGGGAGGGTTTCGGTCCTATTGTGTGATTGTGAGTGCTAGCTGGCTAGTAGTTCTGTTTTCAATACGAGGAGGTAAGGGAAGGTGGTTATAGCCTATATCTTGGAAACTTTCTTGAAGAAATGTTTATTCCTTTATTTGCTGCTTGCTGCCTGCGAACTATATTGGCTTTCTTAATCTTGGGTAGAGGAAAGTTTTTGGCGTAGATTTTTGAAGTGCTTCGGAATAGGTCTTAACAATGGGATTGAAATGTAAATTTCTGTGGTTTGGGGTGATGTGCTGTGGTGGAAAAAAATATTCGCGGTTTAAACATTCATTCAAAGAGCATAGATGATTTCAATTTGTTTTCAATAAAATACATAATTTAATTCCTCAGTTCAAAGTAAATAGTTAATGCTTATTAATTAATTGAAAAAAAAAAATCATGATGATGTGCATCTGTGTTTACAATAATCAGAAATAAATAAAAAGATCTTAGAAAAGGCTCCCAAAAAAGTATTTGCGGTTGAATATACTACTTACTATTATGTTTATTTATTTATTTATTTTTTCATCATCTAATGACATGGTCTGAAATGTACTTAATACTAGCTTAGTTAAATACATTTAGAGGTCGTAAGCGTTGTTTGAAAGTATTTGTAGAGAAGTTAAAATCAAAAACATGATATCCTAATTGAAATTTCTTGCTTATTGAGTTCACAGGATCATTGTAGCCATATAGAGTATTGCTCGGAGAAGATTGAATTAGCAGTCGTAACCGTTCAAATACGTTCAAATCGTAATACGTTCTGGAGCATAAATCTTCATACGCTCCAGCAAGGCAAGACTATCGGCACAGAGTATTTTGGCATCAAATATGGCTTGATTTATCTTACGAAGATTCGCCAGTGGTGCAATGCTCAGTAATGCACAGCGATGCTCGTAAGGCGGAAGGTAGGGTCATGTCAAGGTAGGTTTCTTAGAGCGTGATGAATAAACTTGCGTTGTACAAATTCGATCCTATAGAGATCCACACAGCTTCGTTTGGTGATCAAACCACTGATGCAAATACGAGATTTGATCTCACCAGAGAGCAATAGAGAGCGCGTAGACATGTAGGATCATTGAAATCTTTGGCGATTTTCAAAATAAATCCAAGTTGACGGTTGGCTTTGTCAACAACGGCTGAGTAATGCAGCTTGAACGTGAGTAGGTGGTCCAAAAGCACTCTAAGACCTTTGAATTTATCAACGCGCCCAAGTTCTTGTCCTTCAATCGTGCAGGGGTACATGATAGGCTTTTTGAGCCGCCGATACGAGATTACACAACATTTCGATACACTGAATTTAAGAAAGTTCGACCTGCACCAACGACCGAATCGATCTAGTAACTCTTACATTGACCCGTATCGCTGGTTCTTCTTTTAGCATTTCAAGCTTATTGCTTTCACAATTAGCTTATTGCTTGCTCTCAACTTAGTGTTCTTAATGCACTTCCACAGTTATTAATTGAGAGCTTTCGATGCCAAATACCATTTTTGCATTAGTATGATTGTGTGGCAAGTACAATCATACCCTATGCCCAGGGGGTCGAGAAATTTTCCGTTACGAAAAATTCCTAGACCAGACCGGGAATCCAACCCAGCCACCTCCAGCATGATGTTACTTTGTAGCTGCGCCTTTACCGACTGAGCTAAGGGAGGACCCAATTGCTGGTAGATCACCTTTTTGTGGTGCGTTACAGATCTACCACCAAAACCAAGTTCGAATTGATTCAAACTAGGGATCATATTTGTTTTTTGTTTGTTATCAAAGGAACATATCTTAGTCCTTATTACATTTTATGTCTTGTGAAAAGTGAGAATACTCGGATTGTGCCACCGAGGATGAGCTTGGAATAAGGAAAACATAGTTAGTCTTTATTTATGTGAACTTTTTTTTTTTTTTTGTCTGGATTATCGAGATTTTTAGCCTCGGGCTGGTTCATCTCCCGTCGTAGTCACTCAAATACCTCTTTTGGGTATTTTCGTAACTTGCCCGGGGGTGAGATTCGAACTCGTGACTTTGGCATTAGAGCTATGTTGACCACTACGCCGGGGTCGCCCCCCTTATGTGAACTCTCATGGGCTTCAAATGGTGGGTTGACAACTTTAAAGGAGGGTGCGACCGACCTCTAGTCCTCACAAGTTCCTACCTCACGCCTCCACGAGTCATATGATCACAAAAGACTACCAGCTGAAATATGGAGACGCTGGTTAGCGTAGCCTGGGCAATGTTGTCATTTTGGCAGAAGCGAAGTGAGGGGGTGCGACTGAAGATCGTGTACGTATACATCAAATCGTATACCCATACCTGTAAATCATATAATATTATTTTCCATTCTCATTTAATTAATAGATTTCAGCCCGCTTTGGAATCATCTTTGCATTCCAAAACCATTTATCTCAAGCGCCTGTAGTAACGTGACATAGATGAGAATACTCAATTTGTTTTTCAGCATTTCAGCATAACATTTAATTTAAAATTACACTTCTGTACTTTTACTACTATATTCATAAAAGACTGGCATTTGCTTATAAGCAGTATATGATTAGATTTACATATTTTGTTTAGTGGCGTTATGATTATATAATCCATTTATTTCAGAAATCATAAACAGGCTCTTCAATCACTCCAATCTTTGAAATGTAACTAGAACAGTATAAAAATTTTTTAACAGCATGTCTTTTAAAATAATATCTTTTAGTGAAATTTTTTCTTTGATATTTGAATTGATCTATTTTGTTTTCAGGTTTTCCAGGACTAGTAGAATATTAAAACATATCTAATTTTTTCTAATTATAACATTTCAGTGGATATCAGATATATTTAGTAAATACAAATATTATGTTCTCGTACTGACTTACTGTAGCCACTTTTTACATGGTCTAGTAATTTAGTTTGTGTCTTTAAATGCCATGTACGCCATTGAAGTTTGAAATTGGTAAAAACAGCAGTTTTGTCTTTTATGATACCTTATTTTTTATGTGAAAAATGTAAGACCTTGTATAGTAAAGTATATGTATTTCAATGTTTGATCCATTTCATATTGGATCAGCTGATAAAAGCATATAAGTCCTATACGATTAAAAAGCAGTTAAAGATGCGTTTGAAATTTAATTCTTTGTTTTATTAGGAATTTTATTAGGACCAGAAGAAATTTGCCATATTTCAGCACATTCACTGGTACAAATAAAAACTAATCAAAATCTTTGGAAAACAGTCTGTGTTGAAACTAATGAGCAGTGTGAGATCAAAAGTCCGCTCTTTGGCGTATGAGTTCATGGATTGCGGAAATGTCATGTTGAACTGTAGAAGAATATTGCAGAGAAAATAAAAGTGAAAAAAACTCAATTTACTTAAAAACCAAGCCCGTATTATTATTTACAATTCGTGCTTTGACTTACTGCGAAACCCTATGCCTATGGACTGTTCCAGAAAGTATAAGCAGACTTTCAAAATAACAAAAAAGTCATGTTTTTTTTAGTTTTAATCATTTTGTTTGGCCAATCATATTTGTATTTGTGTTTTATATGGTATTTTACTCTCGTTTAATCAAAATATTTAATCATAGCCAAAACTCCTAACTTTTCCTCGAACATGACCCATTAGCTTCTGCACAGTGGTACTTACCACCATTTTTACCACTTTTGGCCAATCTTTTTAAAATTTTTGGATGTCGTCCGCTGGTTTTATAAATTTTCGAAGCTTTGCTTTGGTTAAAGCCCAAAAAGTCTCGATTGGCCGTGTCTCCGGGCAGTTCGGCGGATTCATGTCTTTCGGCACGAAACATACATTTTGACTTTTGTACCATTCTAAAGTGTCCTTTGCGTAATGACATGACGCCAAATCAGGCCAAAACACTACTTGACCTCCGTGCTGCCTGATCATCGGCAATAATCGCTTCTGGAGAATTCCTTAGTTTGGGTTTTTTTTTTTGTTGTTTTTTGTTTTTTTTTTTGTATGTATGTATGTATGTATGGTAGCCACCATCCCTTCATGCCCTTGGCTTGGATGCAGCTCCACTTAATAGCAAGATCAAATTGAGCCACCGATCTGAATTCACAATATCGCTGTATGAAGGGCCAAAAACGGAGGGGTGGACCCGTAAGCAGAGACACTCACGCGAAATCCACGAGAAATTAAGAATCTCCTTCCAACGATACGATCCAACAATTCGAATAACCCAATTCGCAATACTTATTAAACTTTCTACAGGATGGCTTGTTAAGAAGGGCGCGTTACTCTCACTGAAACTGTTGGAGTAGAATTCGCAGGATCGCAATCGAATCGGTAGGATAAAGAAAATGATAATGCTCGTTCCCTCCTAGACTCAGGCAGTCAATCAAACCATCGTCCAATTTCAGCTTGAATGATACCCTGATGCTCCTTCCCAACCCAGTATTTATTATATATAATGTACATAATATGTCATAATATGCAATAAATGTAGTATGTAATAGAGCAATGAAATATACTATAATATTTAATTAAAATATGCCATGGTTGGAATTCGTCATCCTGTAATTTAAATATGGTTATAAATAAAATAATATGATGAAATAGTTAAAATTGTAATAATAGGCATATGATAATCATATGCAGCTTGGTGCATCTTCACAACTCAATCAGTGGCAGATGAATATAATTCTGGAATGTGAAGGTCTTATTGCAATTAAATATAACATGAACCATTTAATTATACATGAATCAAAAAAAATGTATTCATGACATATAGATGTACATAATTAACAGAATTGAAGAGCATTTATTAATTTTAATAAAATTCAATAATTTAAATTCATAGAAAAACACCTTTAGATACAATGAAATAAAATATCTGTACTATCTGGAATCTATTTCCTTGTAACCTTGAAGCAAATGAAATTTAATTATTATTATTAATCTTTTAGTAAATATTTTCAATATGATATACTAATATATATAATGATGATATGATGAAAACAATACGATGTTGTAATAGTATACACATAAAAATTAAATGCACCTATTTGTCTTTTCTGCTGTGATGTTAGATGATTGAAACTCTGAAATGGCGAAAATTTCCAAAGTGATATAATGAAAGAAAGTTGATCACCGGGCAGCCAAGCAGAATAGCAAAGAAAATTTAAGCAAACAATTAGCCGAAATAACTTTCATATGATTATGATTACTGCCCAAAAACGGAAGCTTAATAAATCCACAAAAAAGAAAAAAAAAACAGAGAGAAAAAGAAAAATGAAATTTGAATTCTCCGATAACTCTTGCTTTCTACTGGGCCCATAAATAATTCTTTATATCTGTGCAATAGAAAATGAGAGATCATAAACAATTTTAGTTTTTGAATTATTAAACTTTTCTTGAAATTTTATTTAGTAGAATTTGTCGTATGATCCTTTCTAAACAAAAACGTCAAAAACCATCCTATCTTTTCAAATACATATCGTGGGTTAGTTCGGCTAAAACTTACGACGATGCATAAATGCGAACCTGAAAATAGCTTTAAAAATATTGTGAAGGGATGTTATAATATAAAATGATAGTAACAATTATATTTGTACTGTCTGCATGTCTGTAGACTGATGTCCAGCTGCAATTGTAGACGTACTTGCATTATCATTGCCACGAAGGAAACAAAAAAATTAAAATTATTAAACAACACTTGGGAATTCCATAGATGATCTGAAATTATACACCGTATAAAGAATACTTCCATTTTTTGTGGTAGGGTAAGATTTCAGCATGCCACCTTTCTACATCGCGTTGGTGGAACTGCTTCCTAAGGTATAGCTGACGCGATACAGCGTTTATTACTCAACCGCTGGATGCCAGGAGCTGTTTGAGCTGCACCTCCTTGGTGGACAGACGCTCGGAACGCACCTCCTCAATCTAGCTGAAGTCAGAAGGACAACAGTGCCCAGGCTGCACTACCAGCTAAGTACGCAACCCTTAGCTGGCGGTCTTTGTCATCTCTTGACCCGTGGAAGCATGAGGTAGGAACTTGTGAGGACCAGTGCTATGTTGTGGGGACGTACGCTCCATCCCAGTTGTCTACTCACCATTTTGCAGCCCTGATGCTATGTCATTCAGAAATGTGCAAAAAAAAAGAAAAAGGACGCAGCCAAAACATGTTGAAATATTTCATTATATTCAACGTGACCGTTAAAATAAGGTGTGCTTATACTTTCTGGAACAGTCGTTGATAAATTATTTTTTGAAATGGTCCAAAAACCATCCTTAAGAAGTTTCAGATTTTCAAATAATTGTTTAGATTGACGGCTATATTTTGACGGCTATTAACGGCTATTGTACAAGCTGTATTTCGAGATCCTGGCATTTAAGAAAATTCAGATGTCCACGTGGTGGCATCTGGTCTAAGCATCTGGTTTAAAACTGGGGACTTCCATCAAAATCCCTGCAAAAAGCATATTTTCAGATCGGGAACGGCTTATAAAGGCGGAAAATCGATATCTGACGTCATTTTGGAACCCAAGATGGCGACTCCTGTTGCGGACAAATTGAGGAATACTGTAAAGTACCGTGAAATATGTATATTTTTGGATACGGCCAACTAAGGCTGGAAATCAATGTACGATATAAATCTAAGATGGAGGCTGCTAATATCGAAGAAAAAAAAAGTGAGAAATACTGTCCAGTACCCTACAATATCGATATTTTTGGATTGGAAACGGCGTACAATGGCTAGAAATCGAAGTCCGACGCCATTTTGAAATCGAAGATGGTGGCTTCTGATTTCGGAATAATGGGAAATACTGTCAACTACCGTGCAATATGGATATTTTTGGAACGCAGACGGAAATCGATGTCTTCAGTTTTTTTTTCAGATTTCAGTTTAACAAAAACTGGGAAATACTGTTAAATACCCTGCAATGTGGATACTTTTGGATAAAGAACGGCGTACAACGATTGTGAATCGATTTCCGACACAATTTTGGAGCCCAAAATGGGGGTTTATTTTTCAGAAAAAACTGAGAAATATTGTAAAATACACTGAATTACATATTTCGTGATGGTTGGTTCGGATTTTGTCAATACGACACGGCGTGTAGGTTACGAACGAATGAATGAATCATGTATTGAAGCTTACCAACTATCTTATAATAATCTCCCAACATTCTCCCAACAATAACCCAAACTCAAGCCACCAACGATGTTTGGAAAATAAGGTCTGCATCCACATTAATCCGGACACCTTCAAATCATTGTACCTTTTAAAATATTGCACGTAGGAATGAAAAATTTCACTGTGGTATAGCTGAGAGTCTATGATGAAAAAGACTATGATTGATGTTTACATTTCATGTTAAGTATTCAAGATGGCGAAGGAAGAAGAACAAGTGCGCGAGCGAATTTTGTACGGGCGTACGGCAAATCCTGACTTGTCAATACGGGATCTGGCAAAAACATTGGATTTGCCTAAATCCACTGTTCACGATGTGCTCAAATCATTTTCGGAACGTTTGACGGTGGAGAGAAAACCGAGAAGTGACAAAAGCATTGAACGCGCTGATCCTGTCATGGACCAAAAGGTGAAAAGGATATTAACCAAAAACCCAAATCTCTCCATTCGAACGGTGGCTCGTAAAATAGGGATGTCGCCTGGTTTTGTCCAAAAATCAAAACAACGTTTGGGACTTCAGTCGTATAAAGTAAAAACAGTTCCAAATCGCAACGACAAACAGAACTTGGCAGCAAAATCACGAGATCGACGTTTGTACTGCGAATATTTGACGAAGTTTTCATGCGTTATTATGGACGATGAAACTTATGTCCTGGAGGATTTCAAGCATCTTCCAGGGCTGGCTTTTTATTCTGCTATGGTTAGAAATGCTACAGCTGAGCATTTCAGAACGAAGAAGGCATCAACATTTCCCAAAAAATACCTTGTGTGGCAAACAATTTGCACGTGTGGCAAAAAGAGTAAATCTTTCGTCACTACAGGCACAATCAACAAGGAGATCTATCAGAAAGAGCGTCTGCAGAAGCGATTGCTACCCTTCATCAAAAGTCACAAAGAAAAACCTTTGTTCTGGCCCGATTTGGCATCATGCCACTATGCTAAAACTGTGATGGAGTGGTACCAAGCAAATCAAGTGAACATTGTACCAAAAACCCCAAACCCGCCAAATTGCCCAGAGCTACGACCAATCGAGAGATATTGGGCTCTGATGAAGCGGCAGCTTTCTGGAAAGAAGCAAGGAATCAAAGACATCAAACACTTCCAGCAAATTTGGACAAAGACGGCTTCTACGATTTCTGAAGAGTCTGTACAAACCCTAATGGACGGAGTTAAGCGCAAAGTTCGAAAATTTTTGCAAATACCGAATAACTATGTTTTGTCTTCACGAAGTGTTAAAACACATCCCATGAATCTGAAATAAACAACTACGACGGAAATATGATGCGAAATGTATGTTTTTTTTTCAAGTTTTGAGGTGTTCGGATTATTGCGGATACAGACCTTAACTTAATGACAATCAGATGTTTGGCAATGGGCAATGCAGCGTAAGCAAAGCTGTACCCATGTGGAAGGTAGAAAGCAGTTCATAAAGCTTGCTTCAGATAGAATTGGAACAAAAACAATTGCCTGTATTTCAGTTATTTATTATTGAATTCAAGATCTTTTTTTATACAAATGTAGCGTTTTTTTTTCATACTTTTAAGTAAAAATACGGATAAAATTATTCGTCACGGTTTCAAAGGAATTCTCGAATTTTTCCTGTAACAAGGCTCATTAGGCGGCGCACACCTTCTTCGTCCATCGTTTTAGCTATCTTATTCCACCAGGTCTTCATCTGATTGATGCCTTTGACAACCTTTCCCTTTGCCTTGAGTCTCCTCTTCATGATTGCCCAGTATTTCTCAATAGGGCGGAACTGGGGGCAGTTGGGTGGGTTAAGGTTTTTCGGAACAACCTGGACCCCTTTCTCTGCATACCATTCTTGAACGACTTTGCTGTAATGACAGCTTGCCAAATCTGGCCAAAACATTACGGGATGGTTGTGGGATCGAATGAACGGCAAAATTCGTTTTTGGAGACACTCTTCTTGGTATAGTTCCGACGTCATTGTCTTATTTGTAACGAAAACTTTCGTTTTTTTGCCCCAGCTGCAAATGCCCTGCCAAATCATGAATTTTCGTGCAAATTTGTCGGCAAAAACAAATTTAAATTTGCCTGGAACATCCCCCCGAGCCGTTGCCAAGTAAAATTTTTGACCTGGGATTTGCCCGAAGTCAGCCTTGACATAGGTTTCATCGTCCATCAGAAGACACCCGTCGAACTTGGTCAGCACCTGGTTGTATAGCTTTCGAGCACGGATTTTTGCCACACTATTCTGTTTTATGGTTCGATTTGGCTGTTTGCTAGCTCGATACGACTTGATTCCTTCCCGGAGTCGAGTTCTCCTCACGGTACTATGGGCAGCACCGAATTTTCTGGCCAAATCACGGTCCGACAGATTGGGATTCCTCTTAATCGTCTTCAAAATCTTACCACGCAGTTTCCGGTCGACAGTTCCACTCCGACGATTGGCTTGAGGCTTCCGAATCGTCGTCAATGTTTCCTTATACCGTTTGATAACGCGCCATACGGTATTTCTGGGCAATTTCAGCTGTTTAGCTAGCCTAGATGCAGACCACAATGGATTTTCCAAATAAATCTGCACAATTTTTTCCCTTCTTTCGGCTTCCATGTTGATTGTTTACAAAGTACAGTCGATTTGCGGAATATCAAAAATACATACGTGAAGCTGACAAAATTCCCGACACGTGGGTGCCAAGAACTTTCAAATCCGTCCTCCAGGAGTGCCACAATATGAGCAAAAGTTTGTTCCAATTCTAAATGAAGCAAGCCTTATGCAAAGCGTACATATATGCTGTTGGGTAAAAATATTTTTATAAGGAAAGGGGGGGGGGGGACCCCTGGCAGCTATATTTTTATGAACTAGTGAAGAATGACTGTTAAGTTTTTTTTTTGGGTTTGTGGTATTTTAGTAGGAAAAAAATTTCTAGGAAGTATAGAAGAATGAGTAGGGATGCCACACCTGCAATATGGATACTTTTGGATCGGGAACGATATAAAGGCTGGAAATCGATGTGTGACGCCATTTCGGAAGAAGTTGGGTACTGTTTAATTGAGCTCAATGGAACCTGTTGTAAGGAACAATTACGATCTTATGGACGTTCCGGTGGTTCTGAGGGTGGCCAATATGGTCAAGGATCCACTTTAATTTTATAATAAGGTTTGTGATGAAAAACCAAGAAGTATCATTCCCTTGATATATAACGGTTAATTTTTCACATTTTATTGCTACATTTTGCAAAAAGTATGGCTCAAGCTGATGAATTTTAGGGAGCATTTCTATTTTTTTTTGTAGATTTTCACTAGAATCATTTTTTTTGTGGATTTTCACCAGAGTCTTATGGGTCAAGAATGCGTTTTTATAGAACGATTTTCAATATTTCATGGATCATTTCTTCAGATTCAAAGGTACAAACTTAGGGCTGCCGTAGCTCTTTACGTGCACGACTTTTTCTTTCCTGACTTATTCCAACCTTATGCCTGACGACACTAACCGCATGGATACGAGGCCATATAGACGTAATCTTCCCGACCATATATTTAAAGGAGATTATTCAAAAACGATATCGGATAACGGATATAAAAATTTTACAGTTTTTTTATTCAAGCGTCAAAGCGGTCAGGCCATCTGCGTTGCATTAACGGCAAAGATTAATCTACACACTTATTCGCTGAAGATTTTTAAACGTCAAACACTTCTCTTCGAGCCGATTCCGCGACGGCTTTGTCAACCGAAAAACTCGGTTATTTTAGCTGACTCGATAAGGCCTGAAAAATCATCAGCCATTTTATCTCGCGTGTGCGTACCTTATGTCTTTTTGCGAAAATTCTCCGTACTGTTTTTCAGGTGAAAATGGAAAAAAATACCGAGGTACTAAAACAGCAGGATGCACGTTTTTTTGAAATCTTCTGTAAGTATTTGATACTTATTTTGTGTTTATATTTGCAAGCATCCTGCGCTTTTGTCTTTTATTTACCGGAACACGTTGCAGTTTATGTCTCTGGCTTCAAATTTGAAAATAATAAAGTGTATGAGAATTTTTTAGCATCAATAAATAATGTAAATGACAAAATTGGTTTTATTACTATGAAATTCGAAGCTAGATTCGAAGCTATTTCGAAATTCCAGCACAGTCTAAAAGAACCGAATTCCGTAATTGCAACAGAAAAGTCGGTTTGTTTGACTGCGATCGGTAAAATTTGAGTAAACCGATATTTGGCTATTGCTGATTGTATTTATTTTTATTAACCGACTTTTCGGTTAATTTGACAGATTGTGAGAAAGTAAAACTTTAACGAGAGCTCGGTTGTTCCATTTTGAACCGAACAAACTATCGACCGTTAAGCAGATAAAAACTCGGATTAAATTCAACCGAGTTCGGTATTATTTTCCAAGTGTGTATTGGATTCAATTGAATTGATTTGACGCATTTTTACAGAGGAGGAAGGATACACTCCAAGTTATGACATCTTAACAAATCAATTTGCAATCAGTTTTAAGGAGTTGATTAAGGAAGTAAATGATAAATTTGAAGGTTAATAAAGAGTGAAGAATGTGTTAGAGTAAGAAGAATGAAATGGGATGCAGAAATAATATTTTTGTTTCTCATGCAAACGCAAATATATAAGAGGTACTTAGTTGAATTCAAATAGATCCGGCAGCAGTTACGCATGTTTTCCTTGAAAAAAAAAAAATTATCGTCGTTCATTAATTTCCATTGCATTTTCAACTCAGCCATTATTCAATCCATACGACTTGAAATTTTTAGCATGATAACTAAGCTCATGTTTGGCTCTACACAAGTTCAAAATATCAAGAAGAAGTTTCATTTGAATATGAGTAATTGCGAAAAGTTTACGGGAATTGGTCTGTTGACGAAAAAGTGCTCCACCCTACTGCGAGAAAGATAAAATAAAACATTCAACTAACCAACTCTGGATCAACTATAGAAAAGGGCCTATCAATATTTGTAAACAAACACTTCTGAGCCCTTTTTCTCGCCAGCTGTTTGCTACACATGCAAACCTACAGAATCTTCGTGTAGGGGAAACTTTCTCCTGCATGATGATGGTATTGGTTTGCGTGGGTGGCCTACGCTTTGCGAGGAAATAGGCTCAGAAGTGTTTGTTTACAAATGTGGATAGGCCCTTTTCTATTGTTAATCCAGAACTGAACTTTTTATCTCTGCTTGAGTACTCCACGATTACACATCCACTGATGGCTTCCCAGTTAACCACTACACTTCTCTATATTGAGAAATCCAAGTAAAGCTAAAATGAGTATTTGAAACCGAAAATGATTATAACTTTCTAGCTAATTTTCAAGCTGTACGGAATTGGTCAATATCGTCATTATCGTCGATTTTCTCATCTTTTTATCACCAATAACTTTGTTTAGACACCTCGAAAACCCATTTTGAAAGAGCGCCATCCACCACGATTAACCTCACTTTTGCGTTACCTGTATTCTTCCATTGCGTAGAAGGCATATGTCATCATATTTTAGTAAAAAATATTCCATTATAACAGTTTCTACTATTTATTTACTTTTTTTTTTTTTTTAATTATGTGTATCTTCATGATTATTTTCATGTATAAATTAGCTACATATTTGTTCAATCCGCATCTGTTTCTTGGTTTTTGTTTCTGCCTACATTTCTGACATTCACGAACAAATAGTTTTCTGTTTTGATACAATATTTATAAGTTTTGGTCAGCGCGACCATCAACATTATTTTCTTTCCACTTAAAATCACTCCTTCCACTAGTTTCACTTTGAAGCACATCACCATGCTTCAAAATTTGCTACATTTATTACTCCCTTTCCTGCATTTGAAATCAACGCATATCTTCTCTCTCTCTCTTTCTTTTTCTCTCTCTCTCTTACCATCGCACACATCTCCCATCGTCATCGGCTCGAGCTGCGTTGCAAACATACCCGATAAAGAGATTAAAATTACACATTTCAATTAATTTAATAATAATCATAATAGTTTCGGTAGTTGTGTATGTAGTACAAGGTATAACAGTTGCAGGCAATGTGGTTTGGTGGTAGTAGAGAAATACGGATAATTAATTCATTTCGCGCTGTCTGCCTGTCACGTTTTGCACGCCGACTGGAATCTGCGGTGCGGGTGTTGTGCGCTGCGGTGCGGTGAGACATATGGAAATATGATTTTTGCTGGCGTGGTGGGAGCAATGCATTAGTTGGTAGTTAGGTATGTGATAGTGTTGGTGGTGCGGTTGGTCTTTCGAATGTGCATCATCGGAGGGTGGGAGGGGTGTGGCGGAAATGCACCAACGTTTTGGCAAACATTGGACCCTGCTTGGTGCTGTTCCGATGGGATGCGCTCAAATTTGCTGTTCACTTTGGTAAATTCTCGCAGCACAGTTGCTGTTGATTTTTGGTATAGTATAATATTGTGTAAGGGATATGATTTTCAGCTAACGTGTAACGCATTAGATAACAAATAGAGTATGATAATTTATCGCTTTTCAGCTTGTCTATGCGGCATGTCACTTTAGTTGGGTACATCTTTGGAATGGTGCGGGTATTTTAAATCAACTTATATTTTTGATTGTTGGATGGTGAAATGATATTTCGTTTCCATTTAAATTTATAAAAGAAGTAAGTGATTTATGGGAAAATTCATTCAGGTACCTTTGTTTTAGACAAACACTTTTCAACTCTCCTGAAGTCATTAAATCGGTCTGTACCCAGAAATATTTCATAAATAACTACTGTATACATCGTATGCCAATGTTAAATGTAATATATTCTATCCCAGTAATTTTAATTTTTTTTGGCTGCGTCCTTTTGTTTTCACGTTTCTATGTAACAGAATCGAGAAATAAACTTGATTTGTTTTTCTAAATTCAGAATCCTACTCCGGAGCAGAGAAAAAGTATCGTGCATAAATGGTGCACTATGTGTGGAGTATCCTTAAGAAAATTGGCAAAGCAAAAATGAGAGAGTGTCGGATTGGTACGAACTGCAGTTAGAAAATTTGTGTGAACAGATTGAAACACGGAATGAACGAGAGCGTACGAGGAGCAGACCATCTCTCTAAGCCTATTTCTCGGAGGTGCAGTCCAGAAAGAGAATCTTTTCATGCGGTGTCAACTTTCTGGTGATGAACAAGATGACGCATGTGCTTCCTTCGCAAAACATCTCGATTTCAGGATGTGAAATTTCGGATTATCTGCTAATGTCGGATGCATCGTTTAACGATGGCCAAACAATAGGTATGGTTTTAAGCGTTAGCAATTTTTAACTCTTTCTTCCTAAGCTCTGAACGTTGAATATTGGTAGAGATTTTCCACTTGTAGTCAAGAGAGTTTTTTATAATCGCATCAGGTTCATACTACTATTCTTACGACATGCCCAGCCCACAGTAGTCGACCGGTTTTTGCAGTGTGTACATTACCAATAAGATTAAGGCCAGTGTGGCCTCTGCTGTACACAATTCTATTCGGTCCATGGCTGAATTTTGCCAGTCTAGAAGTCTACGAAGGGTCTGCTCGAAGGGATCAATCCACCTTGCAAGGTTGTGTGCCTCATTTTATTGTGCCTGTAGGTTCGTTTTCGAGAATCATTTTAACTGGGTTGTGATCCGACATTCTAACGACATACCCAGCCCAGTGTGTACCTCTTCCACGTTTTGTCTGCCATATGCTCTCCACCGTAGATGGTACGCAACACCTGTCGTTCAAAGACACCAAGAGCACGTGGGTCCTCCATAAGTAATGTCCATGTTTCGTGCTCATAGAGGACGATCGGTTTAATTAATGTCTTATAGATGGTCAACTTTGCAGTTTGGCGAACTTTGTTCGATATTAGCGTCGTTCGGAGTCCAAAATAGGCATGTTCAAGAGCCATATCGGCGGTCACCAATGAGCCCAGGTACACGTCTACTGCCTCGATTTCATTACTGTTTTCATTGATTTCGTTGACCACAAGTCCAATCCTACTTGCTTTCAGGGTTGCGATTTCTCTAGGGAGAATCACCCAGGTGCACATTTCTAGCTCTCTGTCTCTACGGAGATTTTTTCCTGACACCACTGTAGAGATTGTTCGACACAGCACGGGAGAGCGAGAGAATCGACAGTTCGCTTCCTGAGCGTTCATACACTCACTGCAGTGTGAACGACGAAGAGTGAAAGAGCAAACATAAAATTGCACCGCACTGACGTGAGTGAAAACTTTATCTAAACTTAAAGAAAAAATGGCTGGAAAACGGGTACAAGAAAATATAGTCCGAAGTCCTTTAGAAAGATCAAAAGTCCCGGTTCCATTTTGTAATTTCATGGTAACATAGATGAACGTTACGAAATAGGGGCCTCAGGTAGCCTAGTCAGTAAAGGCACGGATCAATAATCCGTAGGCGGCGGGTTCGATTCCCAGTGCAGTCGACTTAAAAAAATCATTGTGCTTGCCATACAATATACAAATTCATGCATTGGTGATTGGCCTCGACAGCTATCAATTTAATTAACTGTGGAAGTGCATCTAGAACACTAAGTTGATGAGAGCCTGACGAAATTGCTCCAGCATATTATCTGCCTCACCAACCCGTAATTCTGGAAGCAAGTACGACGACCAAGGTTCTGGTCGCATTCGACGGCTCTGTGAATACCTTTACCGGCTTCCCCATCAATGAAACTCTTGGCGTAGGTCATGTAGTGCTGTTGGTCCAGTAGCCAAAATTGCAAAAAGTACCGAGTAAGTTCACCCGATTGACATACCATTCGAAAGCATCGTGGAACTAGTCTTCATGTCAGCTGCGGTTAACATCTATGAACTACTGACGATTATGTGCGGGTTATCTCCATCATCCTACCTAGCAACTCTCTTGCAGAAGTTGAAGGTGCTACATATTCAAAGGGCGATCCGGCGTTGAAAAAGATTTCTACGTTGACGAAGTCTTCGGTCTCGTCCATTCAATCTGAGAAGCGATCCTTCTGCGTAAGGAGCACCAATAGTTGTTGAAAAATCGACACGAGGTACTGCAAAGTCTCAGCGATGATAAGGTTGGAACGCAATTCGTTCTTCAGTTCAACGTCCTTCAATGTACTGGGAATTACCTGGGAGCCTGCAGGTGACCTTCTCGTTTCGATTCCCATTTTCGAGCTTTGATCAAGAAGTGTTCCATCCTTTCAGATACTGCCATGAAAACCAGCATACGGCCAAATGGCAACAGCCGTCAAACTTCACTGTGATTTAGTGGTTGGTTTTTGTTGTTCTGCTTTGTTCGATTATCTGCTCGTCTGATTCACTTAGCAGTAAATGATATCTGCGAAAGTTGTAGTGTTTGTGTTTGTGTTTGTGTAAATTTTGTTTGATGACAAAATATCCAAAACAAATTGATTTTTTACAGCGCATCATGCTCCAAATCATATGCGCATTCAATTTTATGGTGCATATTGACTACCGCATATTGGTGGATTATCTTTTTTGTCATATCGATTACACCACAGAGAACAGACATTGATGTCCATATACCTTTTCTTGAAAAACGTGTGTAAAAAATAATATGGGCAGCTGGTATAAAAAGCAAATGCAGAGAAAAACCAACAAAACTTTTCAGGTTATGTACTAGGCTTGTTATTGATAAACATTGATATAACAGTTATCGCACAACTGCAGCGCCGCCTACCAGGAGTATCTCGACATACATTTGAAATGTCGGTTTAAAGTTTTACACAAGTAGCAGATCGAAGATGAACGTCTGTTCTCTGTGATTACACTCCGTTTTCTTATTCTCCCACGTTCTTCTCACGCTCAAAACAGCCTCTCTTTCATTTGTATTATTGTCCCTTTTTTCTGACGGAAAAATTACTCAATTTTCGTAAAATGCGGATGTAATCAATTTATGAGTAGATCCGCTTTATGCGAAAATTAAGTACCTTTTCCGCGAGGAAAAAAGAGACAGTAATACAAATGAAAGAAAGGCTGTTTTGAGCGTGTTGGAATTGCTGAACGTTGCTGCTCGTGTTAATTTTCAACTTCAGCAGTCACTCTCCGGTTCGATCAATGAAGACACTTTGGTTTGCAAATACTCATGTTTTGGTAAATTGTGGTTGTAAAGCCCGATTCAAAGTAAATTTGGACGCATTCAAGTGATCATAACTCAAGAATTAAACAACATACACGGTTGATCAAAACGTCAAACAAAAGGGAGTTCAGCTTTTAAACGATACACAGCAAGTCATTACTTTTCTGTTTCGAACGCTGTCGACTTTATTGTGATCGATGATATGATTAGTTTGTTGTGCATTTGTCACCGCATCCTTGAAGTTTTTGCTTGACAATTGCCCAATATTTTTCGATCGGTCTGAACTCAGGGCAATTCGGAGGATTAATCTCTTTGGCGACGAAATTAACATTGTTCTAGTATCTTCTTCGAGTAGTGGCAGCTGGCTAGATCCGGCCAAAACATAACGTTGGTCTTGTGTTGCCGAATGAAGGGTAAAATTCGCTTTTTCAGACACTCTTTAATGTAAACCTTCGACGTCATTGTGTGAGATGTGATGAAATGCTTGGTTTTAAGGCCACAACTGCAGATTCCTTGCCAAATCATTAGTTCCCGAGCAAACTTATCAGCAAAAACCAATTTATACCTGGAAGGGACATCCCCATGACCAGTTGCCAGGTTTCGTCCGGGGATTTGTTTATAATCCATTTTGACATATGTTTCGTCATCCATTAAAATACAGCTATCAAATTTCGTCAAAACTCGTTCGTATTGTAATCGTGCTCGCTTTTTGCCCTCTAAGTTTTATTTCAAGGAGTGATTCAGATGTTTACTGGCACAAAAAGACTAATATTTTTCTCTTGAAAGGATGTTACGCACGATGGAAAAGTTGGACTTGTATTTCTTTGCCAAATCACGTATGGAAACACCTGGGTTGCCTTTCACGTACCTCAATACCTTTCTCCTCAGCTTTTCGTCCCTAGTGCCACTTTTATGATGGATGCGCTGTGCTCTATCCACACTCAGAGTATCCTTGTAACGTTTGATTACAAGACACACCGTTGACTTTGGGAATTTTAACACTTTCGCGAAGGATTCTCTAGATTTTTGTGCACAATTAATTTTCTTATATCAAGTTGCATGATCTGTAATTTCGAGATGAATCGATCAATCAAGAAAAACCAATCAGGTTTCACCAATTTCTTCGTCAATGAAACATCATCAAATGCCTATCAAACGTTTTTTGTTCCAACCACCAGGGACGCGGTGGTGTATTAAACCGTGCGTCCAGATTGACTTTGAATCGAGCTTTATGATGTGTGTGATACGTAATGTGACATAAATATAGTTTCACTCTTCTGGTTTAAAATTTCTGACCGATTTACAAGACGACGGGTGGCCACCAATTCATTCATTATTTTTCTCTCAGAACAATAATGCTTTGAGAGAAATATAACCTTTTGTGAATGAATGCTAAAAATATTCAAAAAATTGTCACACACACACTTTCACTCCAACATGTTCAGTTGTTTACAGCATGCCAGGACACAGGAGGTACTGCGGACACGCATTGTACCATTCTTTGAAGCAAACAAAGATTGTGGCAAAAAGTACACGGTGGACCAATTTATGCGTGAACATGTTTCGAAAACCGTCATACTATACCGTACTCTGACAATCATGGCAGTTATCCGTAAGAAAGGCAATGGCCCTCCAAAGAAGATTATTGATAAGAAGACGCTCCGATCGCTGCGCACTATGTTTAACAAGTATGCGGTGAACCAGCGAGAAGCAGCGAGCAAGTTCAATTGTTTGAAGTCGTACATTGGTAAGACTCTGAAAAGAAGGGAATAGTATGTCGAAAGAAAACCAGATCCTCAGAGTACACGGACGAACAAATTAAAACAGTGAAATCTCAGTGCCACTGAATGATCCAGCAATACGGTGAAAAGTTTTTCGCCCTTGACAACGATTGCTACTTTCCCCTGTCCACGTCCCAGATGCTCAAAAACTATTAACCATGTAATATATACAACTGACTACCCCTCATATGCAGCCCTTCTGGCAACACTTATAGTCTATGTTTTGTTTTTACGGCCTGAATAAAACCTCATTTGTGTTTTGACTTGCTAATAGTAAACGTGTGTTTTATTCACTTGTCTCGAAGCTCTCGAAACTGTCTCTTCTTCGTTTTAGTGAAAGTCGCGCCAGTCTTAAGGTTAAGGGCCCAGACATGGACGACAAAACGAAGACAATCGCGTTCGCTGGAAAAGGTTTCCATAATTGTAAATTCCGTATGGAAACTGTTCTGGAGATGCATGAATTGCTTGATTGTGTCCAACGTAAAGTGTTGGAGATACAAGAACTGCAAGTAGGCCAAGACGATACCGCGGCAATGCGTATTGACAAAGAAAAGAAGATCGCCCAGCGAAAAGTGCAAGAGAAGAAGTGCAAGTCATTGATCGTACTGGCAATCAGTGATAATCAGTTGGAACTGATAAAAGATTGCCAGACACCGAAAAAGATCTGGGAAAAACTCAATAACGTTTTCGAACGTCGTGGAGTTTCTGGACAGTTGTTTCTCCGAAAGCAGCTCCGCACATTGAAATATGTCGAAGGAGCTGACACGAACATGTCGGACCATTTGCTACGATTTGATAAAATCATTCGCGAAATGAAAGGGAGCGGGGATTCTGTGGAAGAGGCGGACGGAGTGTGTCATTTGTTGGTGACGCTTCCATCGCAGTTTGATTCCATAGTGACGGCCATCGAAACATCACAATGAACTTTGCAAAGAAGAGGCTGTTGGATGTAGATATGAAGCGAAGAAATTCGGACGTAGTGGATGAGGCATGTGTCGGAGGGGATGGTGGTTACAATGGCGATAAAGCAAGGTCGAAAGAAGATAAAGTGCTTTCAGTGTGGAAAATTAAGCCATCGAAAGGACGAATGTCGTGTAAGTGTGTGTGTGCAGCCTAAAGCGAATCACCTGCACTGAAAGTTAATTTTAGTTTATATTACGAAACCGAAGGTAGAACTAAAGAATCTGTTCGTGGTTTTCAGCAACGAAACTGATTTGTTCTTTTTATGAAGGTACATTCGTAATTAATGGCACACGCACAACTGTCAAAAGCACGAAGCATTTGTTGACACTGAAACAACATTCGTGCATGGTACGAAAACAATACAAAGAGCTACGAATATGTTGTTACCCATTTAAAAGAAACGTCTCTCTGGTGGTTACCTGAATGACTGAGAGATCTACTTTATCGACTTGAAATGTAATTGCCAAACCACGTGGAGTTGTCCAGCGGCTTTTTTTTATGTTTCTGACATGGGATTCGATACTGTATTTTTGAAACGAGCTGATACTGCATCTTCGGTTGATCTCACTATGCCATGGCGACTCGTGAGGTGATAATTGAATAATGAGCATGAAGTTATAACTCTCGAAAGCGCTTCAATTTGTATTTTGGGATAAATAAATTATTCCCGCCCATTTTAGCAGCAACATCAGCGAAGCAGCGATTGGCTGGTCTTCACAAAATCTATTTCGTGCATTATACAAAAAGGTGTAATGATAGCATTTCACTGGATAAAAAGCAATATGAATGTTTCATACAATATACACGACATTTGTTCTATGTACAAAATACATGATTACGAAGCGAGTGAAAGCTAATTTACGAAATAAATTTTCAGTGTGCATATTCCAAAGAAATTGAGATCCAAGCTGGATCCAAAGTGTAATCAGTTTTATCTTGTGGGATACACTGTGAACGGTTATCGACTGTGGGACATGGCGAAGAAGAACATTATGGTTGGAAGAGATGTAGTGTTTGACGAGAAATCGCTATTCAACTTTAATAAACTAACAGAACCGAAAAGTATACCGAAGATGGTCGAGTTAGTGTTTGATGATGCAGTTAAACAGAATGTAGTGGACCCTGAGGAGCAGACGACGCGCACGGAAGAAGGTTCGGATACAGAACAGGAGCAAAATCAGCAGCCTACAGCAGTGAGAAGAAGTGATCAAGAGAAGCGTCGGCCAGCTTGGTTCGACTGTTACGAATTGGCGGAAACTGCATTGTGTGCTGAGAAGTTTGTCGACGACATTCCGAACTCTGTGGAAGAGCTACGCAACCGTAGTGATTGGCTGGGATGGCAAGCTGCCATTGCCGATGAAATGAACTCGCTAATCAAGAACAAGACATGGACTCTGACTTTGCTACCACCAGGTAAGAACCTTATTGACAGTAAATGGATTTTTAAGGTCAAGCATAACGGTGCAGGCGGGATTGCTCGATTCAAGGCGCGATTAGTTGCGAGGGGCTTTTCGCAACGTAAGGGATTCGATTACGATAGCACCTATTCACCAGTTGCCGGATTCACAACGTTGCGAGTTTTATTGGCGATTGCTAACCAGGAAGAATGGAATCTTCATCAACTTGATGTGAAGACAGCATTCGTGAATGGATTTCTGGAAGAAGCGATCTATATGCGCCTTCCGGTAGAATTCGAATCCGGTTGTAGAAGTTGTAGAAGTCGATATACGGATTAAAACAAGCTTCTCGGGCCTAGAACTCCCGATTCCATAATTTTGTCTTGACTCTTGGGTTTAGATGTAGTGAAATTGACAGCTGTCTGTACATTGCAAGGATTGCTGACGAGTGGGTGTACCTGATCATTTATGTGGATGATATATTGATCGCTTGTCATTCTCTGGATCTTATCATCAAGCTGAAAGCGAGATTGAAGGCCGAGTTTGAAACGATCGATATTGACGAAATTAACGCGTTTTTGGGACTGACCATTGGAAGGCAAAAGGACGAAGGCATTATGGAAATCAGCCAGAAGCGGTATCTGGAAAAGCTTCTCTATCGATTTAGCATTGACGATTGCAAACCGAAGCAAACTCCGTTGGAGACGAACATGAATAATGCCTTGATCCATCAAACTGTACTACGAAACCATATCGGGAGCTAATCGGTTGCCTGACCTACGTTACTATAGTGCTTTCCAGAGCTACGCTAATGACGACCATTGGAATCACGCTAAGCGAATTCTACGGTACATCAGAGGAACTCTTGACTTGAAGCTGATTTTTAAGCGTAGTAGGAGCTGTGCGCTGATTGAAGGATATGCTGACTCGGACTGGGCAGGAGATATAGGGGGATCGGAAATTTTTGTCAGGATATGTGTTTCAAGTTCATCAAGCTACTGTATCTTGGGCAGCACAGAAACAGAGAACAGTGGCGTTATCGTCGGCCGAAATAGATCTCGCTAAGCATAGCAGTGAAGGAAGCTATTTGGCTGCGGATGTTACTGAAGGAGTTTGAGAAGAAGTTCGAAGCACCAATTGTTATTTGTGAAGACAATCAAGCATGCATCAGTGTGGCTGAGGATGACAAAATGACAAAACGACTGAAGCATATAAAGATCCGGTACCGTTTCGTCCAGGATACAGTGAAACAAGGAACTGTTCGTTTGCAGTACGTGGCCTCTGAGGATCAGATTGCAGACATCATGACCAAGGGTCTTCCTAGAGTGCAATTTGAAAAGTTACGAAGTTTACTAGGTGTATCGACGTGAAAGGGGGTATTAAACATGTAATATATACAACCGACTACCCCTTGTATGCAGCCCTTCTGGCAATACTTAAAGTCTTTGTTTTGTTTTTACTACCTCACTTGTGTTTTGACTTGCTAATAGTAAACGTGTGTTTAATTCGCTTGTCTCGAAGCTCTCGAAACTGTCTCTTCTTCAATTGAGTGAAAATCGCGCTAGTCTTTAAAAACGACTGTTTCTACACCAAGGACAAATCTACAACTCCTCCTAAGGTTAAGTACAAATACAAGCACAAATGCGAACAAAAAGTAATGCTACACATCGCAATTTTCGATAAGGGGATTTCAGAGCCGTGGTTCCACCCAAGTGGCTTGGCCTTGATGGCAAGTCTACCAAACAGAGTGTTTGCAGAAAATTCTCATCCCGTTGCTTCAGAAAATTCACTCAGAGTACGTGTTTTGACCGGACAAGGCATAATCGCACTACGCGAAGAAGACACTAACGTGCCTGGAGAGCCAAAAGTGCAAAAAGATCGGAATCCGACTAATCTGCCGCAGTGTCGTCCTCTCGAGGATTTCTCTGGTCTATTGAGCCCCACTGTATGCAAGGATACCCAAGTAACAATTTTAGTTTTATTCCAGCCGTATAACACTCCTCCCGGCTTTGTTGATAAAACTACATTCAAAACTGTTTTGTGTACCAACACCTCCTCTATGCTTCTTTAGAGCCGAAATTTGTACAAAATGGCCCACTCTATAGACGGTTGTGAAAACAATTTAATAAAACCTTTATAAGAACATAAAGATTTTGAAAATGTTCTAGTGAAAGATGTTATGACCACTTGAGAACCATCATAAAACCTATTGGCTGCCATTGAAACCAGAATGGGGCCAAATGGCCACAGCTGTCAAACTTCACTGTGAAATCGAGGTTGGTTTTTGTTGTTCTGCTTTGTTCGATTCTCTGCTCTTCTGATTCATTTAGCAGTAAAAACAAGGTCTAGTGTTGCAGGAAATTTTGTTTGATAGCAAAGTATCCAAAACAAATTGTGTTTTCTATAGCGAATTATGCTCCAAATTATATGGGCAATGATTTTTATGGTATTGGCACGATTTTATGTTTATTGGCACGATAAGAGCCGAAAATTAATGCGCCTAGGAAATTATGCGAATTTACAACAACATAAATCAAATTAAAACAAATATATTTGATAAATTAATCATGACTTTCCCGAAAAGTGGTTGGAATTGGATGAGATTATCTAAAAGAATGCCGAAATTAGTCTCTGATTTACATTTTATTTGCATACCATTTAAAATTTGTTGCATTTATTTTTCCGCATTTCAATTATTTCAATATGGCGATTGGAAAAATACGCAGTTTTGACCTAAAGCCAATTTTTCTTCGCAATGACTATTTTAAAACTATTTGGTCTTATGGTGACTTCCTTCAATGCCAATTTGCCGTTTAATGCATTTACTGGAGGCAAAATGGTTTTAAAATGCTTTTTCAACTGACCATAATAAGATAAAATCAATGAGTCCTAAAACGGCACTTCAATACAGCATTTTACGAGTTCATAAAGTCGAAATAAAACCTTTGATAGGAGTAAATGGAATTTGAGAAACAAGGTTTTAAGATTGTTGTAAACAAGCTGTGTAGGTTCTCATAAACCTGACTAAACTATGAAACCTATTGGCACTTCCTGGTGCCTTAATAAAACCAAATTGATTTCAAGTGGCTTTCATAAAATTTTAATGAAACTTAATAAAGCTGGATGGTCTTAGCAATGTTATTTGGGTAATAAAATGGCCAAAGACACGAAGCAACTCTTCAACAGGATCAGAAGCAGGTGCGCCGCACGGTGGACTAGGGACCATATGCTAATATTTATTAAGCTTTAAGTTTTTGTATGTAAAATTGTTCTCATTTGCTAAAATTTTATGGCATTTAGATTAGGGACTAATTTTTGGCAAGTGGTGGATGATTTAAGTGATGCAATCATAATGTGGACGCTCTTAACCTATGACTACCGGCAGAATCGACTGCCAACAGTTTATTCATTGGTTCTTCATTCATTTACTTCAATCCATTAAATCGACACAGGTTCAAGTGAAATTCTACCTTCCATGAAGATATGTGCATGTTTATGATAAGGCTCTTGAGGGCTCCAATCTCTTGTTTGTTAATTGTTTGTTTAAACACTCCTGATACCATTCCAAAGCTGTACCCATTTTTCACGAACACACCATTACTTCTTTCTTCAGGCGTCTCAACTGAATATCATAACGACGAATCTTTGCAAGCAATTCATGCATAGTAACACTAGTAGAGAGCGATTTAGCGATAATCATAACAATACGTTAACATAATAAATATGATGATATTATCTCCCGATCAGTCAACCTGCACCCCTTCGAGAGCTCGCCCTGCAAACCCTAGCTATAAGCCATGTAGGTACTATAAATATGGTTAGTTAAGGGACAAGCCTCACTCCAGTCCAGCCATAGGCAACAAAGTCACGGGGGCCAATTGCACAAAATTCATCAAAATTAATGAAGCTCTAATTCGGTTAGGTTTGACTTTGCCACCGGACAATTAGGGGCTACAGCTGAACGAGGCGTGAGTGGTGGTGCTGGTCGATTCCGGCGTTGAGTGACAGCCGATGACCCGGACTGTGGAGTGGAGTTTGGACCGGAAATCATTAATGTTTAATAGAATCGCAGTTTGGCTGTAAGTTGATTTCTATAGAGTGCTACTAGATAGATAAATAGATAGGCATAAACTGGGATAAGAAAGCATCGACTAATGAAACTGGCTGATGGACACGTTCGGGAGCCGTACAGTGGCACCTGTCAGTGGGGATCTAATTGAACAACTTGCAACTCAATTCACTATCGAAACGTGTATCTGTGTTGAGAGCTATGTATGCTTTTGTATGTGACTAATCATAATCAATTAGCGGAGCGCGCGCGGTTTCGGAAGCCACTAGGTTCTGTGTAATTGATATTCATTGTTGGCTGTCAAAAGCTTTCTGGTGGAAGATAAACGTATCCTGTCATATGGTTCTAATAATAGGGGGGACACTAAAGTGAAACGCAACCTTCAACTCATTAGATAGACACTGACTTTGATTTTGATTATGTTTGTTTTCGTTTTTTTTTTACACGTGATGGAATAAAAGTTGATAATCATGTCCTATGCTACTATATGATAGGTATTTACATTGTTTTCATCGTAAATATATTTGTTCATGTTACTTTTTAGGATACATTTGTTGCGTTCCACATTCCAATCGCTGTATCAGGTTTCATTTGCTTAGATCACTGCTTTGATATGTACAATAAAGTTCTGTTTTGATCTGTTCCGTTAATTTAAAAAAAAAATCAAACCATGTAGCGTAAGTTGTAATCGTTGGTCGACTTTTGTTTTATTTCGCTTAATAGCAACAAAAACACAGAAGGTTAATTTTATTTTATTCCTAACTACCTTACTTTACGTCATTCTTCTTATCTACCTGATCCACCGATAGTGGAATCAAAGAAACTCCTTGACTATCTTACGGCAAAAATACTACATTCAACAGAATCGTCCATAAGCTCTTAGTTTCTCATTTCTTTTCGAAGAACTTTTTCCGTTTGCTCCGGATTTCAGTTTTCCTTACCGTTCCACCAACTTGGCGGTGGGGAATACTTTTCGTTTACTGGTTAGAAGAACAGTTGATGTGTTGTTTTTGTTGGGTCATACAATATAGCTAGTTGCTTAACGTTATGATAATAGTACAGAAACAGAAACAGTTTTTACTAGTATGTTACAGAGTTTGTGCATGGAGTTAAGTAGGGCTCTAAGAGCAAATACTCGAATAATGCCGATCTAGGCCATTCTGTGGATTGGATCGCATTTATTGGAGTTTGGCTTCATGCCGACGAGTACTTGGGGAAAGATTAAAACGACGGAGCCTAAGAGGCGAGCTCATTGGTTGCTGGATTATGCTCATGAGACTTACTGAGTGGCAGCTGCCAGGCTTGTTCCATTCGTTAGCGATATGCCCAGGGATGATGTGACCATTTTCAACGCAGCTGTTGCTTCCGGGTTGGTTTTTGTGTCCTGAAACGAATGAGAGATTTTGTTAGCTTGTTGTTGTTCACTGAGTATGATCATGAGCATGAGTTGAGTATATTGACCACCATTGGTTTGCTACTGCGCGATTGATCGAAGTCAGCTGAAGTTGCACTGAGAACCAACAGAATGTCACTTGGGAGAAGAGAATCATTCTCAATGTGCAACTCCAGGTGTCTCCATTTATAAAATCAATTGAGGTGCGATCAACGTCCTTATAAATCAATAAGAGAAGACAGGCAATGTTAGTTCGATACTCGGTACTACATACTACCAAAATGTCATGTAAATTTCTGTCCCCTGAGACCGACAAGAATGAGTTGAAAGAGATGAGAAAATCAATTCAATCAAACACATCTTTCGTCGAGTTGCGTATGTGTCAGTTTCAGGAGACAGAATTTTACACGAAATCATTTTTTAAGTTCCCTGACTTTTTACAAACATGTGTGTACTAAAGCCCCTATTTTCAACTGCAGCCCCACGAGTAACTCAGGAAAGGAAATTGTTCGTCGGAGTTGTTTTTGTTGGTTTCATCTTGGTACATGAAGCAATAGTTAAACTATCTATTTTTTATATTACCCTAAGGTTTTTTTACACGGGGGATACGTTCCAATTTTACTATGAAATCGTGTTAAAAAAAAAGACTAAATAGAGTTGATAAATTCACATGCATAAACATTTTAAATTGTTTCAATTTTGATTGCATGTGTTACCTTTCTTTGCAATGGTTAAAATACAGTTTTTAAAATTCTGAGTATTTACACCAAAAATTGTGAATTTTTTAAACATTCTGTCATATGATTACTTTTTGCCCAAAACGTAAAATGTGATTCAAATTAGGTCGATAAGTTGTTCCGTTCTGGAGTTATCGAGTAAAAAAAACCTTAATGTATTTCCATACATAATATTTTTCGGAGATACAAAATAGAGATACATAAATATAAGCACCGATTTGTAACAACAGTATGATGCTTTTAGGGCAACTCACAAAGAGCTATCGTGGTTTGTATGAAAACATAAGGTTAATTCAAAATAACGCTTTAGATCCGACTTTTCCCCATTTAAAGCAACAGTAAGAGTGCTGTTGGGGCTAGACCTGTGCGCCGATCTATTTTGAAGCGGCGGCGGCGTGTATGGTATTTTAAAACGGCAGCGTGGATCGGCGTGGGCATAAATTATCCCCTCAACATTTCCTTATGCTTATCCCTTTTAACTGTTTTGCTTCCTCGTGCATTGTAAAGACTATAGGATCTCTCCAAATCTTAACTTTGATAGAAGGCCCGGATATCCATAGTGTAATATGACTTAGGTCGATGAATTGACGTGTGTATGTTTGTATCTGAATGTGTGTGTACAAAGATATGAGACATAACATTATAGAAATTGTTCATAACAGATTGACATGGAATTCGGTTTATGTCTTTATTACTAAACTTAACCAAAACTGTTTTTTCAGCGTTCAGAGTTCAGTTGCCAAGAGACGCTCTGCACATTTCGTAATTGTCGTGTACAAAAATAGTTCTGTTTAGATCTTGACGAAGATTTTTTTTTAGGATCATTTATTTGTACAGGCTCAATCGAATTAACTTTACCGAGCCAAGATTTCATATTTATATACATAAATTATCTTAAAACATTGCCCAGTGAACAAGCAAACGGAACAGTTCGTTCGGTCTGCTCTCCGTTGCTTTAGAAGCTTTTCACGAGTTGTTTCAATTCTTCAGTCTTAGGTTTTTTTGCGCTCGCGAGTGAAATCGAGTCTTGGCTTTCTGAAGAAGAAAAAGTTGTGTGATAAGCAGTGCAACAACGCCATTAATTGCAATTAGCAATATTTAAACGATCTAAAAGGCATATTGCTCCGCATCCATACGGCACGCACACCAGCAGTCTATCGTGTGTAGCGTGCAATCGTTCATCTGCCAACCACCACCGACCAGCGTCATCATCATCGCTGAGCTCCACGTTTAGCCGGTACACGCGGCCACACATCGTCGCTCGGCAGCAGCAGCACATTCGTCGCCCGCCTGCAGTAGATCAGTGATACATATAAGATAAGTTTTTGTTTCTCGCTCTTCTGAATTCATTTTAATCGTATTGTGTGTGTGAGTGTGGAGAGTGAGTGAGAGTGTGTGAGAGAGTGTGCTTAGATTTAGTTTGTTTATCTGTGATTGATTGTAGTTAATTACGTTAGTGGTTGAGCGTCATAAGCTCCCACAAGCGAGCCATGGATGATTTATCGGAAGATGAATCATCTATGGCGCAAAATGATGGGGTAGCTCTTAAAGTTACCCAATCGCGTGCTTATCCAGCTAGTTCAGCTGGTCCTTGGGTTGTCTATTTTTGGCCCAAAACGAAACCTCTCAATATCTACCAGATTTCAAACGATCTGACGAAACGATTCTCGGCCGTGACCGAGATAATTAAGGTGAGACCCAATAAACTAAAAGTCGTTGTGTCCAACCTTAAACAGGCTGACGAAATTGCTGTCTCTCAGTTTTTTACACTGGAGTAAAAGCTCGAGGTATTGAGATTGAAGGGGTGGTCACCGAAGCGAGCTTGACCCCTGAGATCCTGTTGAAGCAGGGGGTTGGTCGCTTTAAGAACCCTCTGCTTCCTTCAGTCAAGATACTTGATGTGCGAAAACTAGGCACAGTATCGACTACTAAGGGTGAAAAGAAATTTACCCACTCAGACTCGTTTTGTGTGACTTTTTCTGGTTCAGCCCTCCCTCAATACGTCGAGTTGGGAAAACTTCGACTACCTGTGCGGTTGTTTGTACCTCGGGTAATGATCTGCGAAAAATGCCAGCAGATGAGACATACGACCTCCCATTGCCCATTGTCAGTGAACATAGATAAATCAGGAGGTCCTAAGTGAAAATATTATACAATATTGGCACAAGAATTCTACCCTGAGGAACTCTAGCTTTCACATTTAAGCGGTCAGATTTGGAATTGTTATAATTAACTTGCAGCGATCTGTCAGTTAAATTATTTTGAACTAATTTCATTAAGTAGAGTGAAGAGTTAAACTTTTTCAATTTAGCAAATAAAACCTTTATGCCAAACATCGTCGAATGTCGATTTTTTCTATATCAACCTTGTTATCAAAAAGTTCCGGTAATTTGAAAAAAAACGCATTTATTTCAATTTTTAATTGATATCTTTATTATCGCCTTCAAAGTACTCGCCATTAGAGGCAACACACATATGCCAGCGCTTTATCCAATCATCCATACATTTTTTATAGGCCGATGAATGTATGGCTTTCAGTTCTTCCAGCGAATTCTTTTTTATCGCATCAATCGATTCAAAACGCCTACCTCTGAGTGGAATTTTCAGTTTTGGGAAGAGAAAGAAGTCGCACGGGGCAAGGTCTGGTGAATATGGTGCTTGTTTGATGGTATTGGTGGAGTTCTTGGCCAAAAATTCACAAATAGTGAGCGCGGTGTGTGATGGAGCGTTATCGTGGTGTAAAATCCACGAATTATTGCGCCACAATTCTGGCCTCTTCTTTCGAATTGCCTCACGCAAATGTCTTATAACTTGTAAATAATACTCTTTGTTAACCGTTCGACCTTCTGGAAGGAATTCAGAATGGACGACACCGCGAAAATCAAAGAAAACGGTCAGTAAAACTTTAATTTTGGAGCGACTTTGTCGTGATTTTTTTGGTTTCGGCTCATCTTCGGCGCGCCATTCGGACGATTGTTGACTTGTGAGCATATCAAATTCATATACCCACGTTTCATCACCAGTTATGATGCGTTCCATGAATGTGGGATCGCTATCTGCGTTCGCAATCATCTGTTTAGCGACCTCAACTCGATGCTGTTTTTGCAAAAAATTCAGCTCTTTTGGAACAAGTCGTGCTTCAATGCGTTTCATGCCCAGAATTTCCGTCAAAATGTGTTCGGTCGATCCAAATGAGATATCAAGGAGTGCAGCTATCTCCCGAATGCTAATTGAGCGGTTTTCCATAACTAAATTCTTCACGGAAGCGATGTTTTCATCGGTAGTTGAGGTCGATGGTCGTCCAGAACGCGGCATGTCACTCACGCTTTCACGGCCTTCTTTAAAGTCTTTGTGCCAAACAAATGTACGATTTTGTGACATAGAGTCCTCACCAAAGGCTTTTTGCAACATTCTGAGCGTTTCCGCTGCAGAAAATCCGTTTGCAACACAAAATTTCACACAAACGCGTTGTTCCAATTTTTTATCCATGGTAAAAATCGCCGAGCGTCTATTTTTCGACTAACAAAAGCAGTTGTCAAAACAAAACTAATGGATAATTTGCTCTCACACTTTGGCAGAATATCAGAACTAGTGTTGCCATCTTACACTAAAAAGATTTTACCGAAAAAATAAAGGCGGCCTTTTTAAATTGAAAATTACCGGAACTTTTTGATCACAAGGTATAAGACGAACTCGAATTGTGTACTCGCCCTTGAGATTTTTTAATGATACTCTAGATTAGATTTGTTATTAATATGTAATGAAGATTTTTCTATACCATACTGTCAAATTTAACGGTCAGATTGAATATATTTTAATGGTTGGATTATCATTATTTTTATTTGCATTCATCTTTGGTATTACTTCCTCAGTCACTAAACGAATTTTATTGACATTTCTGATTGCAAGAAACTTACGCCCAGCCTTAGTGAAAACACCAAACCGTTCTGCACGAGAGCCGAGCTTGACTGCAAACACACCACCATGTGGCTATAATTTACCACTTCAGTTTTGTGCTTATAGATGAACCCGCAACGCAATGGACGCGACACGAGTGTACACGCTCGTGTTTTGCTTTAGACACCGTGTCTTGATTTTTGAGAAAACACCCGAGCCGAGTGGTTACGATCACAAGAAAGCTCTCAACATACACCCTGTATGTCACTAGTTACCACGGATAGAGCATTGCTCGTTGGATGATTCTAAAAAATTGATAATTTGACTTATAGGTTTGTTTTCTTGGCTGTTGGGGGACGGGCGCATAAGTTGATTGAGTTTAACAAGTACGGCATGGGTAGAAATAAAATAAATTAACCACGCGTGTATTCCGCAATCGGACACAATCGGAAACACTCGGCTGTGGTGTTTGCCGAAACATCATACACGATGTTCGAAGCCAAAACACGAGCACTGGCATTGGTGTTGTACCCACCGCGTTGCGTGTAAGTCTGGAAGCACGAAGTCAAAGTGATGAATTTAATGCACGCGCTAGCGTGGTAAAATATAGCTCGGCGTGCAGTGTAGTTTTTGGACATGGCTGCTTACGCCTTAGCTTCGACGTGAATTGTGACATAATTTGAGTTCTGAAAATGGCTTCGCAAGCTGAAGACAAAGCTTGAAGAGAAAACAAAAATCGGCAATCGAGTATTCTATTTAGGGCTTGTTCATAAACCACGTAGACTCATTTTTGAAAATATCAGACCCCTCTCCCCCTCGTAGACTTTTCGCCATACAAATCACTGTCAGACCACTTCCCCCTAGAAAAGTCTACGA
This sequence comes from Aedes koreicus, assembly GCA_024533555.2. Lineage (NCBI taxonomy): Eukaryota > Metazoa > Arthropoda > Insecta > Diptera > Culicidae > Aedes > Aedes koreicus. The sequence continues at coordinate 84,057 of JAHHFK020003760.1, forward strand.
GGTTTATGAATGGTTTCTTAGATATAAAGTGCAGATTATTCGTGATTAAAAAAACTGATTGTCAGTCCACTATGTAACAGGTTGGCTGATAAGTCCCCGGTCTAACAAAGAAAAGCACATTTTTTTGTCAAAATTCGTTTTTATTATTCAACATAGTTCCCTTCAAGAGCGATACAACGATTATAACGACCTTCCAATTTTTTGATACCATTTTGGTAGTACTCCTTCGGTTTTGCCTCAAAATAGGCCTCAGTTTCGGCGATCACCTCTTCATTGCAGCCAAATTTTTTCCCTGCGAGCATCCTTTTGAGGTCTGAGAACAAGAAAAAGTCGCTGGGGGCCAGATCTGGAGAATACGGTGGGTGGGGAAGCAATTCGAAGCCCAATTCATGAATTTTTGCCATCGTTCTCAATGACTTGTGGCACGGTGCGTTGACTTGGTGGAACAACACTTTTTTCTTCTTCATATGGGGCCGTTTTGCCGCGATTTCGACCTTCAAACGCTCCAATAACGCCATATAATAGTCACTGTTGATGGTTTTTCCCTTCTCAAGATAATCGATAAAAATTATTCCATGCGCATCCCAAAAAACAGAGGCCATTACTTTGCCAGCGGACTTTTGAGTCTTTCCACGCTTCGGAGCCGGTTCACCGGTCGCTGTCCACTCAGCCGACTGTCGATTGGACTCAGGAGTGTAGTGATGGAGCCATGTTTCATCCATTGTCACATATCGACGCAAAAACTCGGGTGTATTACGAGTTAACAGCTGCAAACACCGCTCAGAATCATCAACACGTTGGTGTTTTTGGTCAAATGTGAGCTCGCGCGGCACCCATTTTGCACAGAGCTTCCGCATATCCAAATATTGATGAATGATATGACCAACACGTTCCTTTGATATCTTTAAGGCCTCTGCTATCTCGATCAACTTCATTTTACGGTCATTCAAAATCATTTTGTGGATTTTTTTGATGTTTTCGTCGGTAACCACCTCTTTCGGGCGTCCACTGCGTTCACCGTCCTCCGTGCTCATTTCACCACGCTTGAATTTTGCATACCAATCAATTATTGTTGATTTCCCTGGAGCAGAGTCCGGAAACTCATTATCAAGCCAACTTTTGGCTTCCACTGTATTTTTTCCCTTCAGAAAACAGTATTTTATCAAAACACGAAATTCCTTTTTATCCATTTTTTTTTCACAATAACAAAAGTTGCTTCACAAAAGACGCTCTATCTCACAAACTAATTGACTTACAGACGTCAAATTTTGACACGAATCATTTGAAGGTTGGTACTATATAAAAATAATATGCATTTAATACTAGCGACGCCATCTATGTGTCAGACCGGGGACTTATCAGCCAACCTGTTAACGTATAAGTATCGCTTCCAGACTCAATCAATCATTTACAATATCCGAAAATTAAAAAAAAATTAGGATCTTGAAAAACATTGCAAACATCCATTAACATGTTGGCATGTTATTATAACCTGAATTTTAGGAAAATTCTAAGAGATTTCTGTAGACAGCATATTAGCTGTATTTTGGTGAGGGGCTTCCCAATAGTGAGTTTCCATACACAGAAAAAAAAGCGTTCCCGAAAATGAAAATGGACCGTGAACTAATTCACGTTTTCAGGATTTTTCCCTTTAAACATTATTTAATTCATGATTACGTCATTCAGTTCGCGGTGTATTTTGGCTTGTTCTCGAATTCAGGACTGCAGTTCACGGATCTGGGCGCGGATTTTTTTCCGTGTGGGTTCCAACATACTCCTTGTTGCTCATGCTATTGAACATTGCATGGTTGGATGAAAGGTACGCACAAAGGCTTACCTTTTGCCAACCCTATGGTGTGAATAATCCAAGCAATCAATGATCGATTGTTACTTTTGTATGACGAAAACTCATAGATTCTCCGAAGTTGAAGAACAAAATTGAATACTGGATATCGGCGATTTTTTTCAACAATTACTCAACCTTGAATAAAGAAAAATAAGCAGTTTTCCCCGTATTTATAACCCTTCAAAGCGAAAGAAGGGAAAACCGATGATGTCAGTATCGTCTTTTTTCAAGTTTCACCAAAATATGCAGCATGATGTGTTTTTTTCGCAAAATAATTTTAAAATAGTCAAAGAACGAGTTTTTAACCCGTTTCTAATACTCACTATGCTGAGGGCAGTCATAATGCAGGCACGTGTTGGCTGGGAATCACCGCTGTTGTTGACTTGTATCGATGAAACCATTGTGGGCGAATCTCCACTCCCGTTGCAGGGCGAATGACCGTTGACTTTTGCCAGCTCACAACCCTGCTCGGAGTGAACGTCTTCGGTGGATTGTGGCCCATCTGCACCACAGCCAGCGTTGATGTCCTGAAAGTAAGAAAGTGTACAGGAAATGGAACTTAGTATACGGAATAAACCAGTTTTCTCTGTTCATATGTTCCGCCACCGGAAGAGGGAGTAGTAAATTTATGTGCGAAGGCTATCAAATTTATTCTTTCCTATACTTGTCCGGTAAACCAAACCCGTCAGAATGAAAAGAGCACACCCAGCATTGATTGACTGTGCTTTGTTTCCTGTCGTGCCTTACCTTAGCAGACGAACTATGGATGACGATCCTTCGGGGGAAAGTACGAATGTTCGGACCGAGGTGATGGATTAATTAGATTAGCAAGCAAGATAATGAAATGGGGTTGTAGAAGCTTCTCCCTATTTTAAATCACGTTTCACGCTGTGGGATTCATAAAATAAACCAGAAACAAACTACTGCACAAGTAGCAACATTTAGAAAACGTTCCAACTGCTTGGGTCACTCCCTTCACTTACTTTCAATTTTCCCTAAGTACCCAACCCCTGCATTCCTATAAAGCAAAAATTCCTTCCATGGATATCAACCCGAGCTCAAAAATGGGAGTGAGAGATCGAAGAAGCGATAGCCATCCACGCCATCGTAAATCCATTCGTTGAAACTGGACCTTGTCTGCCGGTTGGGAGTCGTCCGGCCATTGGAAATGCCAGCAGGTTCTAATCCCCACTATTCACCGGGGCGTAGCAAATAGACAAAAGGCATGAATAGCTTCTATGAAGCAACAGAAATGGACAGGAAGCCTATAAACCGTCCAGAGCTACAAAACGAACGAGGTCGGTAGGCAGTCCACCGTCGGTCGTTGTTGTCGTCCTTCAATCGAACGTGTTGCTGGGCTCCGGTTGGTTGACCAGGCTGCTGGTGGTGGAGGGTAGTAGGTAGGTGTAGAACCTTTTAGGAAAATTATTTCGAATGAATAAAATATTTTTATCATTCGACTTATCTTGCTATGCTTTTTCTGTTGGGTCGGTCGGTGTTTTCCACGGCGGATGGGCTTTAGGTTTGTGTTTATCGTTTTCATCGATGAAGACGACGGCGACGACGACGACGACGACGACGACGATGTGCCAAATACCCACTATGAGAATGCAGGGTATTTGCGGATTGGAACAGATGGATCCTGCAATGGAATGACGAGCTATAGACTGGTAATCATCACAAGGATGATAATGGGTGGAGGACTGGTAGCCATAGTAATAATTTCTAACAGGCGGCATAGTTTGAAGATTTGCAGATTTGATGAAGAAGCGAATTGAAATTTGGGGTTTCTGTGTCCGCAGTTTTCAATTTTTAATAATGAATGTTAAAAGGAATAAATTTGGTTGGCTTAAGTTGGTTTGAAAATCTTGTCAAAATAGATGGAATAATGACTGCCGACTCTTGTAACAGCATTCTAAAAAGAAATCTGAAGTAGTCGGCACGTAAAGCTGGTTTGCAGAATAAGTTTACTTCTCAACAAGATAACAACCCCAAGTACTCGTATCAAACGTATTGGAATGGCCACCTCAAAGCCCGTACTTGAAAATGTGTCGTCTATTCTGGATCAAAACGTTGACAAAGGATACGTGACCAACCGTGACAAACTATTCGAAGCTCTGGAGAAGGCCTGGATGAGTTTAAACCTTCAAAACATCCGAAAACTCGTCGAAAGTATGCCATGACTACTTAGTTTTCAAATATAATATGCAATAATATAAAACCTTTCGAATGCACTTGAGATTTTATTTTTCTGTCTGCCCCAACCAGAGCGATCAACATTTGAAAAAGTCCTATTCTTTTACAAAAACCATAATACCTTTTGTTTGTTCATCAAAAGTTGTATCTTTTATTGTTCTAGAATCGATAGCAACATAACTTTGTTGAAAAATTTGAAATAAAAAAGTTAGAGCTAAATAACTGAATTTTATAGGGACTCCCAAAGCTACGTAGGAAAAAATGCTCTTATTCGGTCATTTCAAAAGCTACAGAAAAATTTGTTCAATCAAAGTTGCTTAGCTTTTTTTCGTCTACAACTGTTTCGAAGAATATATGCCTTCATTTCTGCAAATAAAAAAGTTAGATTTTCGATTTCTCTGAAAACAAAGACCACCCTAGTTTTCATTCATACTAAAAGAAGGGCCTTATTATTAGAAACAACTTTGTAGAAGACAACTTTGCTCCAAAACTTAAAACTTAGGCAGAAAACGTATCTTTCCAGCTAAATTCTCATTCTGGACCACTGTGCATGGTATACGAAATGTGCGTATCTGTCAAGATAAGCAATAAAGGTAGTAGGAATTAAATGGAAATTACCAATCTTTCTTTTCTCATTTTCTAGTTACAAGTATTCCACTAAAAAGCTCACACTCACCGTGATTCATAAATAACTTTTCAAACATAGGTAGTTTCTACTTTCCTTCAAAGTTGCATTAAGCTGGGACAACCGTATTCAACTGTCTTTGTATAATTGGCACCAGTGTATATTCTAAATACAGGTTGTCAACTCTATAAACAAATATATGAACTAGATTAAAAAAAATGTGTTATTTGAATAATAAACAATATTTAATTTAAAACAAGAATTTCTGTTTCAAGCTGCAACAATTCGCATGTACAAAGACATTAGTTTTCATCGCATCCGTTTCGCAATAACAACTCATCACTGTATTACTTAAGAGCTCGGGATCTTTCATTCCATCGTTACATTACATTAATCACAGAGCTTATAACAAGTTAATGAAATGCCCCACGCGCGCAGCTTATCTCTAATAGAGGTGGATTTTAATTTCACAGACAGGTTTATTTTTCACTAAAAATTACTTCTTCCCATTAAAATTGCTAGATTTGCCTTCCCATAAACATTGTTTGTGTTTTGAAGAAATCACTAGTGCTGCAACTACAAATAATTTAACGACTCATCAAGCATTCGAGTAAAATAAAATAATTTAAATAAATTTAAAATAAATAAAATAAAATAAATAAAATAAAATAAATAAAATAAAATAAATAAAATAAAATAAATAAAATAAAATAAATAAAATAAAATAAATAAAATTATCAGTAGATATGGGTGCTAGACAAACTTAAGTTTTCATGATTTGGTGATTACCAAACAAAATAAATTAAAAAATGAACATATTCCTTGAAAATTAATACTGAATTTTCCAGAAATAAATTTAAAATAAATAATAAATTCAAAACCCCTAAAATAAATCAGAATAGAACGGCAAACGCATTTTTTTTCAATAAAACGGCATGGAATACTGGATAATGGATAATTTTCATTTACATTAGGACATTTTTGATTATTTTAAATGGAAATTTTCATATTTTTATTTCATTTCGGTAATATTGTCACGGAACGTTCTTGTTTGTTTCTTGAATTTTTTTTGATAATTTTGCATATGAATTTTAAATTTTTTTATTATTTAATTTGATAGTTTTTTGTTTCTTTTTTTTGATTTTTCTTTGATTTGCTTGTGGATATTCGTAATTTTTTTTTAATTTAAAATTTATGTTTTTCGATTTTTTTATGCTTTTTGAGATACTTTTATGAACTATTTTGTTAAGTTTTTCATATATCTTTTCATATTTTTTGTTTATGTTCTACAAAATTTCTGGAAATTGCGTTTCAGTGTTCTTAGTACTTGAAAAGCATTAAATTATAATGAGTTTCGATGGTTTTTTTTTGTTTTTCCATGGTATTTTTCAATGTCTGCATTACTGCCACTCTCTGTTAACGCTTGGTAGTTTTGATATTTTTATGGATATTCTCTATTTTTTAACGGGTATTTTTTTTACCTACCAGACACAAATAATTCTTGAGTTCCATTTTAGTCTACCAGTTTACATTTCAGCATAACTCACATAAATTAGATTTACCCAACTTTGGCTTATGGGTGTTGGCAGTGAGATTAATTCACTTAAGAAATTACCAAAGGCTTCTGAAATATGTTGCTCATCATTAAGACTTTAATAAAGTTTTATAATGTGAGATAAGATACACGTTGCAAACAACATGCAAGTAACTGAAATTTCCAAATTTACTAACCATTCTGTGTTGCATAAAACTGTATTCCTATTTAGCAATAATTTCCATCAGAATTCAGTCGTTCACTCCTTTCGACAACACTTAGAAAAGGTCATAACCACTCGAACTTAGTTCGATGATTCCCCTGCAACATTTGAAAGTTTCGTAGAATTTCAAATCCCATCGTAATATGACTCCTGAGAGATGCAGTCATCTCATCATCAATTTGCATAAAATTTTATTCCGAGCCCATAAAAATCATCCGCAGTGTCAAGTCTCATTTCCCATTAAAACTGAGCATCTTGAGGCAGGGCAGTGGAAGAGTAAGCATGTCGGATTTCACACCCTAAAACTCACTCACCTCACTCCGGCACCGACAGAATGAAGACGGATCCACTCTCGATAATCTCTTTCCTATCGGATTTAATGTCAGGAAGAGGGATATGGCCGAGGAAATGGTTCGTTCTGCCTTCCGCCAAGTTCCCATCCTTAAACACAATCGAAGCTAAGACAGATTTTGTGTAGCAGCAGCAGCAGCTCACCGAAAATCTGAAAACATGTTCCACAGATTGCTGCTGGGATTATGCATTTACCACTTTCTGTTTAAGCTGGTCGACGAGGGGTGTATACTGCTTGTACTTAGATCCTCTACAAGCACTAGCCCATGTAGCTCTTTTGGAGAATTTTGATCCGAACTCGACGACGGTTGCAGGATAAGGATTTGAATGTTTGTGACTGGTTCGATGTTTTGTACGAACAAGACGCCTTATTCCGGGACAAGATTGTCGATTGGATGCTTCAGGCGATTAGTTCGTGTGGTTATGTATTGGAAATTTGGTTGATACATATTTTGAATATTGGCCCACCAATTATTATAGTAGTAATAAAGACCATAGGACCAAATGCTAGTAGAAAAAGTAAGCAAAATTTACATCTTTCGAAGTCATAGCGAAGTCGGTAAACGGATGAATTTTCCACCCCAGAGAAGAAGGGTTTCATTCGCGAGACAGACGAATATATCTTTGAGTGAGAAATTTATTCGAAGGAGAAATTTATTCAAGCATAAGCGTACCATTACCACACACTGCACAAAATTTTGGATTGGATTGAATGCTTTTTAATGGGAAAGAAAGTCGTCAATTAAAATTGTGAAGGTGCATCAAAGACCAGTAATTTTAGCAGCAGGCACAGTCCTGTGGGGCACATAAAGTCAAGCAGATGAAAATTGTTTTGGTTGAAAAAAAAGGGCTAATCAACATTCAGTCCAAGATTGAAATAATCACACCGTAGTTTTAATATGTTTGCCACTTCTTGAGAAAGAGAAGCCAGGTCGATGAGAAATAAATTATTTTTGGAGCTTTTTTCTCTGCATTCTGGCGTAAAAAAATCATGATAGATATTTTCAATTCTGTTCCGGATAGTTTTTAAGTTTGTGCTAGTTTTTACAACTAAATATGCAGTGATATGGAAGCATCAGAGGAATACATGGTGCGGCAGGAAAAAATGCGAAAGTGTTCAAACTTTAATATTGCGGTAATTTTTTTTTGTAACTAAAGACTTTTTTCTGTAAACAGTGTATTTGTTTATATTTACTTTCAAATGTTGTATCATAACAACGGAATTGTGAATTTTCTATGGGAATAGGAAAGGAAGTAGGTGTAGATCTATGCTGATGAATCATTGGATTGCTGATTTTGCTCAAAGGCGTGAATAGGAAGCATACACAATTTCTCTACCAGACGCTTCATTAACCTGGTTGTCGTTTTAACTGTTACAACACAAACCACTCCATCGGCTTTCGGATGCAGTTCTCTAGCTCACCGGCGGGAGATTATCATCACACATAACAATCAGTTTGCCAACTTCGATTTCCATCGCTGGTTTTTGACCTGCCCTGTTATTGAAACAGATAATCCCTTCGCCATCTTCTTGCAAAAGTCGTTGTATTAACTAGTGCTGATTGAGGCGGTTCAACGCAATTCCTTCCAGATTCGGTTCGGGCATTGACTGCAAGGACGAGCCAACCAATAAATGCCCAGGCGTCAGAGGCTCAAAATCAGTGGGATCATCGGGCATGGGTGTGAAAGAGGTCAAGAGTTGAGACAATCTTCAACCTGCGTCAGAAGTGTTGCCAGTTCTTCTGTCAACAAAGGTGTTTTCCCTATGACTTTGGTTAAATGGGCTTTAGCCGATCGTACCGCTGCTTTCCACAATTCTCCAAAATGCGATGTACTCTTTGGACTAAAATACCATTTAATTCCATTCTCAGTGCACTCCTTGATCACTCTTCGTGTTCCTGGAACCAACGAAATTGATTTCGTTATCAGAATACAGGTCCAAACACTTCCTTCTCCTAGCAGAGCCTGCAGGAATTGTTCTGTACTCAAGTCAGTTACTAACTCTAGCTAAAGCGCTCTCGTACAAAGGCATATAAAAACAGCAGCATAAGTCTTGATTACCGGTCGTCGAGGGGCGGGTCTAACATAAAATTGACGGAAATAGTCCACCAGTCTTCGAAAAGGCCTAGATATGGTGACAGTTGGCGCTGGCAGCTCCCCCAGAAACTGCTGAACTGGTACAGGTTTGGTAAGAAAGCATTTTAAACATTGGTGGACGATGTTTCTTGCAAACCTTCTTTGTCCTAACGGCCAGAACTCAGAGTAGCACCTGCAAACCAGCGTGCAACAGCTGCCGATGATGCTGTGTAAGTACCATTTGGGTAAGCTTATATCAAGCATGAAGAACATTCGGATGATTTGTATCTTCTCGTTCTGAAGAGTGGCTTAGGCGACCTCCAATTCTGAGCACTCGATCCTCGGAAAAGCTCGAGTTGTACCAGCGAAGTGGTAATTTTCTGGTGATACAGATTCCCCCTTTAAGAGTGCGTTCCACTCATCAGCGAAAACTTCCTGCGGAACACGTCGAGCGATTGTTAGTTCCGCCTCTTTAAGCTCCTGAGTTTTTAATGACTCCGCGAATAATGTTTCTTGAAGATCAGCCCGTAGTGTTTTAATTAAACACAGCCAAATCGCAGTATTCCTAATGACATTGAAATACGATGCAATTTGCCAAATACCAATGGTGAATTCCGTGTTCCCCGAAGCTGTGCAAACCGCTGTTTCTCGTGCTTCGTCCTCAGAATCTTTCGATACGAATTGGTTAAGTAATACAGGCCAACAATCCGCGGTTTCCTTCAACCAGTCTGGTCCATCCCACCAGTAGGTGTTATCGACAATGTCACCTGGTGCACCTGGTGAAATTCCTCTGGAGATCAAATCCGCTGGGTTTTGTTTGCCTGAGACATGCCCCCATTTGGATGGATCTGCGATACTTTGGACTTTTGAGACCTAATTAGCAACAAAGATGGTCCAAGCGTTTGGAGAGGCTTTTGTTCACCGCAATCTCGGATCTTCCCATACAGTAGCGCCGTCAATGGTGCGCCATATAGTTCTAACCTTGGAATTGATTGTGTCTTCAGTTTGCCACCTTGAATTTGGACGACACTAGTCGATCCATGAGTTTTCCTCTCGAATCCTGGCTTCTTGTATAGACAAATCCTCCATATTATTTGGTTTTTGGTTGGTTTTTATCGGCGAAGAGGGAAATTTAAATCGGCGAAGAGGGAAATTTACTATTCTTCAGCCATCATCAGAGGCAACTTGCTGATAGTCACCTAACTAATTCTTGCATCCAAACTATACGCAGTAGTATAGTCCGCAAGTTGCGTCTGATGATGGCTGAAACATATTAAGCTGAAACGCGTTACGCAAAAACAGCTGTCTAAATTTTCCACTTCGCCGATAAAAAACTAACCAAAAACCAAATAATACAACCCTACGCTGATCAAACCCTACTAATAACATCCTCCAAATGCCTTAATCGCCAGAAAAAACTGTGAAGTTCGAACAGTTTCCCTCCGGAACAATGATGCAACGATCGATACAAAAATTGTTGAATAGAGGAAGCTCGTCGTAGTATTTCCTCCACCTCTCACTCTCCGTCGGAGGCAGTAACTGGCCCCAGACTAATGATTTGTCTTCTTCTTTTCTGATCATCCATATAAGCTGCATGATGATTTTGGCTGTAGTGACTGCAGCACCAAGTACTCCTAGGGTAACGAATAGACTGGTGATCACCGAAAGTACCTGTAGTTTGATTAGCTTGTTTGCTGTATTCCAATCCAGAATGATGAATTGAACCTTTAGTTGATCAGTGATGGGCATCCAAGTCATCCCCAAAGTTTTTTTTCAGTCAGATCAGGGTTAAGATTAATCCCTTCCAACACTCGAATCACCAGAGAGTGCTCGGAGACAGCTGGCAATCCCGATAGATGGTTCGATGTTCATTTACGAAGTTTGAATCCTCCCTTTGGAAGTCATTCGGTTGCGTTGCTCACATAACTTCCGTGCATCTTCTACTGTATCCGCTCCAGTGATAAAGGAATCATGTTCTTATCCTCCGTGACCACCCTTGCAGCCATTGGATACTCTTCTCCCTCATCCATTGCAAGCTGTTTCAATGTGCGCATTGCCAGAAATGGAGCAGGCTTCGTTCTGTTTGTGACCGTATTCAGTTCGTACACGTCCACGGGATCCTCCCGATCGAATTGCCATCGAATGCTTTGAAGCGGCCTGTCCTCCTCAAGATGTCTTTACGTTGACCACCAGCATGATTTGCCTACGGATTGGTCGATCGTAAGTCCTCCTGTTCAATCGGTCCCACCAACAGAGCGTCGTTGAGCGAAACGCCTGATGATGTCTTGCGCGATGCGTCAAACACCACATGGACCTTGGTGGTAGTGCTGGATTTTTCAATGACGCCATTGCGTTAGCCAAGCCATTGGTTCGAACAATTTCGTCAATGTAATTCTTTTGGTTTATGAAGAAATCGCCGTAAACGTCACGTTGTACTTTCAACCCGAGATGTCAATGTTGTACTTTCAACCCGAGATGTCAATGTCGCCCATTGCTGACATGGTGAAGGTCCTCTGAAGTCCTCTGGATGCTCTGAGTTTCAAACTCTGCGTTTTGAATTTCATGGAAATCGGTTTCTGATACTGTCCGTTCTTCGTCACCATCATCGTGGTTCGATTCAGTCTCAGATGCTGTTTCATAATGTTGCGTGTCTTCATTTTCTGATCCTCTCAGCTTAATATGTACCTCATCAGTTTCATTGTCATCCATCGTTTCATCCTTGTTCATCTTGCTTCCTTCGACACCAAGCTCGTCAGACTTGACATCTCTGCTGATGGTGATACTGAAATTTTCCGTATTCAGAAGACGTTACGTAGACTTTGCGTCTCTCAACTTAGCTCACCAGATTGCGCTTCAAATGGTGAGTTGACAGCTTCGAAGGAGGGTGTGACCGACCTCTGATCCTCACAAGTTCGTACCTCACGCTTCCACGAGTCATATGATCACCAAAGACTGCCAGCTGAAACATGGAGGCGCTGGTTGGCGTAGCCTAGGCAATGTTGTCATTTTGACAATAGCGAAGTTAGGGGTGCGACTGAATATCGTGTACCTATAAATCAAGTGGTTTATCCGTACCTGTATTCATATTATTTTCCATTCTCATTTAATTAATAATTTCAACACGCTTTGAATTCCAAATCAATTTAAGAGCCTGAAGCAGCATGACAAGCATCAAAGGCTTGATTTTTTTTCAGGATTTCAGCATAAAATTTAATTTAATTTGCACTTTAGAGCTTCAACTAAAGACTGGACTCGGAAAAAATGAGACACACAAAAATGATCACCAAAAATTCATTTTAGATCGGATACTTCTCAAATTTTCAGGGATTAAATAACTATATATTAACTATGTTTTAGCATAATTTATTTATTGAATTTCCTCCCCCAAGCTGAATGCTCGTACATTTCTCTTAACACTGCTAATGAGATCTTGGGCGAGGCTTTGTCCATCTTCCTTACACAATTTCTCCCAGTTTTTCTTCAAAACTTCATCGGTTTTGAATGTTTTTCCGCTTTTCTTCAACTTCTTCTTCATTATCGCCCAAAACTTTTCGATCGGACGAAGTTCTGGTGTATTTGGCCGGTTCGCCTCCTTCGGGACCACATTAACGCCCTTCGCTTCGTACCAATCCATTACAGGCTTGGCGTAATGGCACGAAGCGAGATCCGGCCAGAACAGCGTAGGACCACGGTGAGAGCGGAGGAAGGGCAGCAAACGCATCTGCAAGCATTCCTCTCGATAAATCTGCCCGTTTATGGTGCTGGTTGTAACGAACGGCTTGCTGTACCGTCCGCACTCGCAGATCGCCTGCCACAACAGGTACTTCTTCGCGAATTTGTCCATCTTTCTCTTCCGGAACTTTTCCGGAACCTCCATGCGGGACCTACCGACAAAAAACTTGAGGCCGGGGATTTGTTTGGTGTCCGCCTTGATATATGTCTCGTCGTCCATGACGAGGCAGCGTGGCTTGACCAGCGCCTCACTGTACAGCTTCCACGCACGCAATTTGGCCATCGTGTTTTGCTTGTCAGTCCGGTTTGGCGCCTTCCTGACCTTAAAAACACGTAGCCCAGTCCGCTTCATGGTCTCCTGGATGAACCACTTCGACAAATTGACCTTTTTGGCCACGTCTCGGGTGGAAAGGTTCGGGTTATTCTTAAAGTACTGCCTTATCTTCCGCGCCTTCTCTGGGTATTCCGTTTTCGGTTTTCGGCCGCTTCCAGCGCGCCGCTCGATGGGTTTCGTCTTCTGGAACATCTTCACAACGCGGAACACGGTGGAATGGTGGATTCCAAGCCTTTTGCCGATCCATCTGTGCGACTGACCAGGATTATCGATCACCGTGCCCAAGATTTGCTGGCATAGCTCTTCTTGTTTCGAATGCATCTTGAAAACTACTTGACAGATCGCAATAAAATTTTGCACACATAAACATAACACTCTAAACTAGTATTACTCAAAATTTTATTTAATTTTTACTCACGCGATAAAAAGTTACACCCAAAACAAAGGTTCGCGTTTTTTCCGAGCCCAATCTTTATTATATTCATAAAAGACTGGCATGTGCTTACAAGCAGTGTAGGATTATATTTAAATACTAGCTGAACCCGGTGCGTGCGCTGCTACGCTTGCAACTTAATGAAGGAACATTTAATACAACTGGCACGTTTATGGTTTTTTTTTTTCTTGAATAAGCAGGGGTTCAAACTTCTATCAATACATGCTTCTTACCCGAGAAATATACGTTTTGTGTTTAAGTAACCTGGATAATTCTCATTTTTGGTAGAAATTTGTGTTTCATTTGTATGGGAGCCCTCCCTTCCAGAAGGGGGTGGTTTCTCAAACCACCATACAATTATTGCCTTCAAAACCCCCCACATGCCAAATTTGGTTCCATTTGCTTGATTAGTTCTCGAACCATCACATTGGGCTCATCGATTATAATAAAAATTTGAGTTTCATTTGTTTGAATCCCCCCCCCCCTTCTTCAGAAATGGGAGGGGTCTTGAACTACCATAGAAACATTCTTGCCTTCAAAACCCCTCACATGCCGAATTTGATTCAATTTGCTTGATTAGTTCTCGGGTTATGATGAAATTTGTGTCTCATTTGTATGAGAGCGCCCCTTCCTGAGAGAGAAGGGGTCTCAAACAATCATAAGAACCTTTTCCAACCCCAAAAACCCCTTCATATAAATTTTCACGTTGGTCGGTTCAGAACTTTCCGAGTCTATAAGGGTCTGACAGACAGACAGACAGAAATTCAATTTTATGTATATAGAAATCTAGCCTCCAAAAACCCTTATATGCTAAAAGTGGTTTCATTTACTTGATTAGTTCTCGAGTTATGCAGAAATTTGCTTTTTATTTGTAAGGGAGCCCCCCCCCCATCAAAATTGGGAGGGGTATTGAACTGCCATAGAAACATTTCTTGCCTCCAAAAACCTCAAAATGCCAAATGCAAAATTTGGTTTCATTTGCTTCATTGGCTCTCGAGCTATGCTAAAAATTATGTTTCATTTTTATGGGAGTCTCCGCTTCCAGAAGGCGGAGGGGTCTTGAACCACATTAGAAACATTTATTTCTCTCAAAAACCTCCACATGCTAAATTTGGTTCCATTTGCTTTAATTTTTATCGAGTTAGGCAGAAATTCTTGTTTCATTTGTATGAGAGACCCCTCTTTCAGTGAGCGGAGGAGTCTCAAACTACAATAGAAACATTTCTTGCCTTCGAAAACCTCCACCTGCCAAATGTGGTTCCATTTACCTGATTAGTTCTCGAGTTATGCAGAAATTTGTGTTGGATTTGGAAACTCCCCTCCCTCCCCCTTCCAGATGGCGAAGGAGTCTCAAACCACCATAGAAACATTTTTCGCCTCCAGAAAACTCCACATGCCAAATTTGGTTCCATATGCTTGATTTGTTCTCGAGTTATGCACGAATTTGTGTTTCATTTGAATGAGAGCCCCCCTCTTACAGAGAGCGGAGGGGTCTTGAGTTACTTTAGAAACATTTCTTGCCTTCAAAAACCTCCACTTGCCAAATTTGGTTCCACTTACTTGATTAGTTCTCGAGTTATGCAGAAACTTGTGTTTCATTGGTATGGGAGCCCCCCCCCTCCCTACCAGAGAGAGAGGGGGGTCTCGAACTACCGTAGAAACATTTATTGCCTTTAAAATCCCCGCATGCTAAATTTGGTTCCATTTGCTTTAATAGTTCTAGAGTTATAAAGAAATTTCAGTTTCATTTGTATGACAGCACCCCTTCTAGGAAAGGGGAGGGGTCTCAAACCACCATAGAAACATTTTTCGCCTCCAGAAAACCCCACATGCCAAATTTGGTTCTTCATGCTTGATTAGTTCTTGAGATATGTAGAAACCTCTATTTCATTTGTAAGGGAGCCTCCCTTTCTAGAGAGGGGAGGGGTCTCAAACTACCATAGAAACATTTTTTGCCTTTAAAACCTTCTGCATGCTAAATTTGGGTTTGTTTAATTAGTTATCGAGTTATGCAGAAATTTGTGCTTCATTTGTATGGGAGCCCCCCCTTTCAGAGGAGGGAGGGGCCTTTTACTATCTTAAGAACCTTCCCCGGCCCCAAAAACCTCTGCATACAAATTTTCACGCCGATCGATTCAGTAGTCTCCGAGCCTATTAGGGTCAGACAGACAGACAGACAGACAGACAGAAATCCATTTTTATATATATAGATTGTGTCAAGTAATATTATGGTAAAATAAGCCATTTATTTCAGAAATCATCAAACCGGGCGCTCAAATCATTCCAATTGCTACCTTGGAATGTTACTAGAATGGTATTTTGAAGAATTTGATTTATTTATTTATTTATTTATTTATTACTATCAAACTTCATCTGACCAGCCGTCTTAATGAACAATGAACATTGATGGGGAAAAGCCTGTGTGCGAGACACGAAACCCCCATATCTCTTCTTATGACATAAACATGGAGAGAACAAAACTACTGTAAAGCATACATAGCGCTTAGTAAATTAACAACATACAAAAACATAAGAATTTTAAATACATGTCTTATATCTATTATATCTATATCTATTGTGTTTTCAGCTTTTCCAGGACTAGAAGGATATGAAATTTTACAGTATTCCGGTAAAAACATTACCGGAACTTGTCAAATTTTACCGAAATCCGTTAAATCGGATTACTGAACGTTCAGCTATTGAAAGTTCGGTAAAAAATTACCGAATACTGTAAAAAAATTTAAGTGTGCACACAGATAAGTGTAGGAAGGCTTCCATTCATGCCACAGTTCATAAAGCGTTTTGTCCACGGCCGTTGATGGCAGTATATTCTGCAAGTACTCTGTTCTTCCCAGAACCTTTTTTCGATGTCAGCTTCTCCTAGTAAACAGCGCATCAAGTCACCCAATGATCGATTCTTCCTCTCCGCTATGCCGTATTGCTGTGGGCTATACGGTACTGTTTGCTGAAGTATAATTCCGTTGTCTGCCAGATATTTCTTCAACTTGCCACTGGATTACTCTCTTCCAGCATCCGCACGCTGAATCTCAACTGGCATGTGCTTACAAGCAGTGTAGGATTATATTTAAATATTGTGTTTAGTAATATTATGGTAAGATAAGCCATTTGTTTCAGAAATCATCAAACCGGGCGCTCAAATCATTCCAATTGCTACCTTGGAATGTTACTAGAATGGTATTTTGAAGAATTTGATTTATTTATTTATTTATTTATTTATTTATTTATTACTATCAAACTTCATCTGACCAGCCGTCTTAATGAACAATGAACATTAATGGGGAAAAGCCTGTGTGCGAGGCACGAAAACCCCATATCTCTTCTTATGACATAAACATGGAGAGAACAAAACTACTGTAAAGCATACATAGCGCTTAGTAAATTAACAACGTAAAAAAACAAAAGAATTTTAAATACATGTCTTATATCTATTATATCTATATCTATTCTGTTTTCAGCTTTTCCAGGACTAGAAGGATATGAAATTTTACAGTATTCCGGTAAAAACATTACCGGAACTTGTCAAATTTTACCGAAATCCGTTAAATCGGATTACTGAACGTTCAGCTATTGAAAGTTCGGTAAAAAATTACCGAATACTGTAAAAAAATTTAAGTGTGCACACAGATAAGTGTAGGAAGGCTTCCATTCATGCCACAGTTCATAAAGCGTTTTGTCCACGGCCGTTGATGGCAGTATATTCTGCAAGTACTCTGTTCTTCCCAGAACCTTTTTTCGATGTCAGCTTCTCCTAGTAAACAGCACATCATGTCACCTAATGATCGATTCTTCCTCTCCGCTATGCCGTATTGCTGTGGGCTATACGGTACTGTTTGCTGAAGTATAATTCCGTTGTCTGCCAGATATTTCTTCAACTTGCCACTGGATTACTCTCTTCCAGCATCCGCACGCTGAATCTCGAATTTCAGGCCGAAATCGCTGTCTACCAGAGCAACGTACTCCTGGCTCTTCTCATTCGCTTCCGGCTTCGAATGCAGCATGTACAGCACTGTTTAGCGAGAATAATCGTCCACCAGTACCATACTGCAACGATTTCCACTAGGTAGGCTAAACTCAAATGGACCCGCCAAGTCTGTGTGGACTAGATCTCCTACTGCTTTTGGATCAGCAGCCTTTGGAAAATTATACCTGCGTCATCTTCCCCTCGCAGCACGTTCCGCAATCCAGCAATTCCAGTTTCCAATTCGTTATAGCATCCACGCTCCGGTGTCCCAACCAGCGATACCACAAATGAACGCATTAATCATCATATGTGAGATCTTCAGAATGATGGACTTTTTGTATTAAAGGTATACACTGAAGTTTTTTTTACGCGGTTTTTTTTACGCGTTTTTTTTACGCGGTTTTTTTTACGCGGTCCGCGTAAAAAAAACTGCGTTATTTAAAAAAACGACGTAAAAAAAGTCAAGGAAATAAAAATTATATTTCATATTCATATTGAAAGTATATGGTCATAAAAATGTATTGGTGGTGGAAAAACATGGTTCCAATTACATTGGCCACCGGGAATCTGCTACAAATGGATAGAGGTTGTTAATTCAATGTGTGAGCAAAACAGTCCAGAGTAGTTATAGAGAGTTTTCGTCTTCGGCAAAATTCGTCGTCTTTTGACATTATCTTGTCGATGAACCAGGATTAAGGAAAAAAGCCTGGGAAAAATTTCAAGCCGTGGAAAAAATTGGTTTGGTTGGAAGAAATGCCTAGACGAGCCGCGGCCGGGGACCCCGGAGGACTTCCACCGGGGGGCCAAAAAAGAAAAGACATCTGGAGAAAAATTTAAAGAGTGACCCTGGTGGGGGGTTACACCAACCACGACAGTACATTGCATCAGGGGGCGGGAAAACCGGAGTTCTAGAATTCAGAGTGGTTGAAAGGTGATCGTGTAAGAGTGAGGAAAGGAAAATCAACCAGGAGCGGGGGAATCGGTTGAAAAGGGCGGAAATAACGGATTTTAGGTTTGGAGGGCCCGGGGCGGTGGGCTGGGGGGGGAAAAAGAGGAACCCCCCCCCCATCCCTGGGGAGGTAATAGAATAAAAATAATAATGGAAAATTAAAAAAAAACGGGACCCAAACCTAACAAAATTTCAACCTGATGTGCATGAAATTAACCTGATAAGAAAAAAAATAGACAATACAAGGAAATTAATGTGAAAACAATGACCCTTTGATAATGAAAATGACTAACGTGAACACTGTTACTAATACAAACTACTTGGGAAAGTCTATTCTATTTCTCAAAATGGTGTTTCCTAAGCGGGCCCTCCGCGTAAAAAAATATCTTTTCCAAATGAAGCTTTAGAGAGTTGCCGTTCTCAGTAAAGTTGGTTGAGAATGTAAAATATAGTCACTTGACATTATCAGATTAGCTCCAAATTACGCCGCAAATATGGCGCCGCAATCTAAATTGCCAAATCGTGCTATAGGAAGGTGCTGTCTTTAGAAATGATGTTAATTGTATATAATAAAGGCATTCAAAATAATCACGTTAGATCCAGATCGTACTTCAGAGATGGCGCTGCCATATTTACGGCATAATTTAGAACTAATATGACAATGTCAAAAGACGACGAATGACATACTGAGAAATTTTGCCACGGACGGTTACTCTCTAGCAATGCATTTGGAAAAGATAATCTGCATCACCATCTCTACAGTATACATAATGTGGAACTAATATAACAATGTCAAACGACGACAAACAACATACTGAGAAAGTTAGCCTAAGACGGCATTTCTCTAGCGCCTCATTTAGAAAAGATAGACTGCAGTGCCATCTATGCGGCATGATGTGGAACTAATATGATAATGTCAAAAGACGACGAATGACACCCTGAGAAATTTTTCCGAAGACGAAAACTCTCTATAACTACTCTGGACTGTTTTGCTCACACATTGAATTATCAACCTCTATCCATTTGTAGCAGATTCCCGGTGGCCAATGTAACTGGAACCATGTTTTTCCACCACCAATACATTTTTATGATCATATACTTTCAATATCAATATGAAATATAATTTTTATTTCCTTGACTTTTTTTACGTCGTTTTTTGAAATAACGCGGTTTTTTTACGTCGTTTTTTGAAATAACGCGGTTTTTTTATGTCGTTTTTTGAAATAACGTGGTTTTTGTTACGCGGTACCATTACCGTCGTAAAAAAAAATTCAGTGTATTAACGAAAAAAAACCAAATCTTTTGTCATAGAACTCGTAGACTACTTTAACCTGTTTTGATTTCTGCTGTCCCAACAAACATCGGTGTCAAATAACCGCTTGTTCAAACAAATCTGGAGAAGTTGTTCAACTTTTCCTTCTAGAAAGCTGAATAACTTCTCCAAATTTGTTTGAACAAGCGGTTATTCGACACCGATGTTTGTTGGGGTGTTACTTTGATCTACAGGAATGATGTAGCAGATATCAGCGTTTGGCGGGATCAGCCGTATTCTCAATCTCTGTTTTCACAGACCAACATTCTTTGCCAATTTGCGTTCCGTGCTTTGAAGCACGGGAAATTGGCGCTTGACTCTTCGGCAACGAAATGACCTTTCTCGTCAGACCAAACCCCCATTTTTTACATTTTTCCTTTAAAGCCAAAGAACTTCTTCTAACGTTTGCTTTAATAACTTTTTTTTCTATGCACTCCTCATTTTGTTTCAAATTTTTGAAAGCTTCAATTTGTCCACAATTTATGGTAAATATAATCATGTGGAACAAATATGTGGATATTGGCAACAGCCGGTGGGATATCCAGAAGTCAAAGTTGAAGGAAGTGAAGGAAGATACTGCCAACCAACGTGTTCTTACACGTTTGAGGATTGGCCACACGCGGCTAACAAACACGTTTCTTTTCAAGGAGGAGCCACCGTCCAGTTGTGAATGTTGTAGTACGATGAGGGATGTCCGGCATTTAATTCTTGAATGCCGGAAATTTGAAATGAAAGGCAGAAAAACGATGTGACGCGCTGGCAAATGCAGAGGAGCAAATCACACGAATGTTAAACTTTCTGAAGGAAACAAGACTGTTTAGATAACTGTGAAAAGCTGCTATTTCGGACGGACGAACAGAAGTGGCTGAAGAAAAACTGAATAACAGAAGCGAAAGAAGAAACGGCGATGGAAAAAATTACGGAAAAAGACAAACTGAAGAGAAACATTTGAGAAAGAGAAGCGCAACAAAGGTAGCCGAAAAAAAGAAACGTAACGAAATCATCGGAGGAATAAGAAGAAGAAACCCGAAGTGGAGGAAGTGGAAGAAATTGAGAAGAGAAGTCGAAGAGGTTAAATTGAATAAATGAGGCAGAATAAATTGAAAAAGCCACGATGAAAGAAGCGAAGCAGGATCAAGGAGCGAAAAAAGTGACATAAAAGATGATAACATTAAGGAGAGAAATGCAAAAAAACAAATTAAGAACAACAAAAAGGAAGCGAAAAAAGTGGAAGAATATAAGACATAAGAAAGAGCAGAAGCAGTAGAAGTTGAAGCACTAGTAGAAGAAGAGTAACTGATGGAAAATGCTGAAGAAGACAAACAGAAGAAGAAAAGTGGAACGAGAAAAAACAAAGAAGAAGAGAGGAAAAATAGGAAGAAAAAGTAAAACAATCAGGAAATGTTGAAGCAAACCAATGGAGGAAAAGTAGGGGAAGTAGAGAAGTGAAAGAAGAAAAGTTTCAGAAGAGAAGTTGAAGAAGAATAATTGAAAAAGAAAGGAATGAAGAGGAATAGGAGAGGAAATACTTAAGGGATGAATTCTGGTGAGTGTGAGCTTTTAAGTGGAATATTATTTCGGTATTTCGGCTACAATGTGCAGAATTCTTCAGTGTCGTGTACTAGCACGCAATAGTCGAGTTTTTTTCCGTTCCAATCGCAAAAAAACCACTGAAATGACCACATCAAAGTCCAGATTGGAACCCAATTGAAAATTTGTGGTCAATCCTGGAGAACAAAGCGAACAAATCCGATGTAACGAATAAGGACAACTATTTCGAAGCGCTTCAAAATGCATGGCTTCCAATAGACCCACAGCATTTACAAAACTTAGCTGATAGTATGCCAACACGTCTTCATGAAGTTCTTAATGCCAAAGGAGGTCACATTAAGTACTAAAGTTATTGTTTTCTTTTTTATGCTATCATTTTGAATATTTATTTGTAGGTGGGTTTTTTTTATATGTCATATCTTTTTGTGATTAAAGTGCAATAAACACGTGATATGTAAAATCATAATAAGAAAAAGTTATTTGATTGACCACAAAATATCAATACCAAACCATCATTATTTATTTCAGTTTATTATATCGCAATAATACTGTTAATTTTTCATGTTGTAACTAAACATTATCTGAATACCTTATTGAGCTTTGCCTTGTGCCGGTCAGTGTAGTTTGTCCATTTTGCTTCATTCTTATTGTATCGTGTAGTGTGTTGTTTAAATATGCGATTTAGATAAAAATTTAAACAGCTATGAGTACCCGTTTTCTTTATTGGACAAGTAATTTTCTTTTTAATTCACAAACAAGCTTAGCATCATTTCATGGACCGATAATTGTTTCTTGAGACGTGTTTTTCTAACAATCTGTTTTGAGTCTTGAGTCGTTCAAGAATCCATTTGTTGACAGAATAACCTGAAAACCGCATCATTGATCAATGTTACTGTGGTTTATTTCAAATAATTTTCGAAGGCTTCCGCTATCGTTCAACCCGAGTCGGATGAATCACTCCAACCTTGCCGATTATCAATTCTCTCAAATCATCCGATCGAAATTAAGTAAAACACCAACTTTTGTTTTGACTTCAGAAAAACTGTTGCAACAAAAACCATCAAACTCCAGCCCAACGCAACGGTCGACCGAATATCCAACCGAGACCAAGGAACATCCACCGGAGCGAGCCGAAACGGTTCCACGCAAACTTTGCCAGCGAGCATTTTTCCACCTCGTTCGGATCAAACGAGTTGGGCGGCTTTGGGGGGGAGGCTGCCGTCTCTGCCAACTAGAGAATCACAAGTAGCTTATCTTAAAGGGGAAATCTTTTACAAACCAACAACAGATGGCAGATTTTCACTTTTTCATCTTTCCCCCGGGAACAGCAAGTCGTGTGCGAAAACTTTTCATGTGAATAAATCAAAGGGAAACTTTTCATTTCCCATTGCGCCGCTTTCATGCACGCTCTCAGCGTTCTGAAAAATGGCTCTTCTGTGTTTTCCGGTCCATGATTGCGTAAGTAGCTGTTTTTTTTCCAGCTCCAGCACAGCGAAGAACCGTTTTGAGATTCGTTTGAGATTAATCTGTTTGTACGTGGAGATTTCTCGGTCACTTACCTCGTTTTGCTCGGAGGATTTGTGCTTCTGTTGGTGATCGCCATTCTCCTCGTGATGCACACCGTTGGTTTCGTCAATCTTATCGCTGCAGACGGACAACCGGTTCGGGGAACTGGCAGCATGGGAATCACTGATGACAGTTGGATCTGCCAGTGAATCCGAACTGCCACTCATGGAGGACGCTTTGTCCTCATCTGACGAATCGCCTAGTTCATAGATGTTTACCATGTGAGCTGCCTGGGCGTGAACCATCAGATCCCACGGATTGGAGAAAGAATCCTTACAGGCCACGCAGAGTAGTTTTGCCGACGGGGGTGTGCTTTCTGAGAATAAGAGATTTTTAAGTTTAGATAAATGTTGATCCTGATACCTTAAGTCCGTGTACTTACTGTTCTTGGGGACAGTTAGTGGTGAAACGCATTTGCAGGTGAACCGGAGCTTGCAGTAGGTTTTTTTGTGATCCAAAAGCTCGGTCAAATCCGTGAACATTTCCCGACAGTTGCCACAAATCAGTGTATCCGGATTGCCTGCAAGAGAAAACAGGAAATAAATATCAATTTCTATTCGGCTTCATCCCCCCGAACCGGAATCTAATTTCAAAATCAATATTGACAGCTTGCCCCAGCATGGATGAATCTCCTTCCGGATTTGAGACAGCAAAAATCTCCCGGTCTCGCTTTGTTTTTGGATGAATGAAAATTTACGACATTGCATTGCTTTTTGTTTTGCGGAAAGAACAACACAAAATCCCGTGCATTGTCTCGTGCCATAACCCAAACACAGGAAAAAGTGCCACCGACCGTTAGAATTTCCATGCCCACGGTTGGATTTCAGAAAGAGAGAGAGAGGGAGAAAGAGGGAGGCAACCGGCGAAAAACAAAAACATCACCGAGTTTTATTTCCCTGCCTTTAATTAAAATATGAATATTTTATCAACTACTATCACAACACAGGGCAGAGTGGTGGCACGGTGGGAAGAAAGTTGGGCTAGCGGGAGATTCGGAATCCCGCTCATTCGCATATTTGTTACAGTTACAAACGGTGCTGGCAGCAAGTTGCATGACATCGTCTCTCGCTTTTGTCAACGTCGCGTGGGTGCTGTTTTCGTTGAAAAGAGCAATGGCTGATGTGGGGTGAGGGGAATCGCCACTGTCATTAACGGATATGTTTTACTCCATCAAACACACAGAAAAAAATATGAAAATTACATATGATGTAATCTAAAACTTCTATGAAATTATATTGACATAATTAATGGTTGAATGCAATTTTCAATTTGAAATATCGTAAATAACTTTAAACACTGCCTTCGTGGAAAGTTCTATTATATTCTTTACAATCTTTCAGCTTGAATTCATATTTGCAGCCGATAACATATAATTGTACGACACGCCCTTATTTTTTCGTCTTGAACGCTTGAAATTTACGTGATATCAACACAATTCAGTACCACCGCTCAGTTTCTCAAGTCAGAATAAATAAATGGTCACCGCCATGTTGTGTTTGTACACGTTCGGGAGTGAAACATGAAGAATTGTGAAAAAAAATTTCAAAACGTACGAAGAAAATGGTGTTGGGCTGTGGGAATCGGAGTGAGTGTATGTAGGATTTTTTGGATCACACACGAATACACCGAAACCGGCATGATTTCAAGTGCCCGTTGACAAGTGTGAACTCATCACCAAACCTCAAACCTGTAAATAAGCCATCTGACTCCTGCACCAAAGTGAAATTAGCATGAACACTTTTTTAAAAGGGCAATAAATAGACGATTTTTGAAATCAACAACTTATTCCATTTATTTTCATCAATGAAAGAAATCAAAGATCTATTTTATTTCTAACCTAAAAAAATCTGAACCGTAGATTACAACATATTGTAAATTTACAGCTCATATATTGACAGCACGAGTAAATTTACAGCTAACATTTTTCAATGCTGTAAATTTAATATCACGCGGAAATTTCTATTGAATATAATAGAGGTAAATGTGTTACATTCAAGTACTCATAATTTTACAGGTTTTGTTCCAACTGTGTGGAGACATTGCTTAAGTATTTGGGTTGGGTATTGGGTTTGGTTGTGGGTTTGGTGGGGGGGTTTGTGGGAGTGGGGGGGTTTGTGTTTGTTGGGTTTGGAGTGTCCGGACTAACTCGACCGGATTTCCGACCATTCTTCGGCGCATCTTCAAACTGTCTACATCTACACTGTTCTCTATATTTTCGAACAACAGATCGTACCGCTCCGACGCTTACACCCTCTTCCTTGGCCAATTTTCTCAAGGAGAGTCCGCTCACAGTGCACCATTTGTGCACGATACTTTTTCGTTGTTCCGGAGTAAGATCGCGCATTTTGATAGGTAACACAAAACTGAGCACTTTTTTGATGCTATGTCATTCAGAAATGTGCAAACAAAAGGACGCAGCCAAAACATGTTGAAATATTTCATTATATTCAAAGTGACCGTTAAAATAAGGTGTGCTTATACTTTCTGGAACAGTCGTTAAGTATATGTTCGTTGATAAATGTGTAGTTACGTAAATGGAAGCTTTGTGTAATTTTTGAATACACTCGTTGCAGTTCAAAACTGAACCACTCGCGAAAATTGCTCCCGTTCTTATTCTATGATGCGCCGTACAACGCACCAGATGCGACACTATAGAATGCAAGCAGCATCGATTGGTAAAAGTGCTTCATTGATTAGATTTTTCGTTCGACATGATGTATGGATAAGGTTCGAACTGCAAAGACTGTACTTAAAAAAAAAACAACACTTTCCTTTGTGTATAACTTTTTATTGAAGGCATATACAAAAGCAAATAGCTGAATGTAAATATCTATGTATATAAAAATGTATTTCTGTGTGTCTGTCTGTCTGTCTGAACCTTATATAATTTAAAACTACTAAACCGATCGGAAATTTGTATAGCGTGATAATGGAGGGGTTTTTGGGGCCGGAAAAGGTTTTTATGATAGTTAGAGACCCCTCCCTTCTCTGAAAGGGGGAGCTTCCATACAAATTACACAGAAGTTTCTGCATAACTCTAGAACTAATCAAGCAAACGGAACCAAATTTGGCCGGTGGGGTTTTCTGGAGGTGACAAATGTTTCTATGTTGGTTTGAGACTATTCCTCTTTCTGGTTGAGGGGGGGGGGGGGATTTGGCATACAAATGAAACCCAAATTTAAACCAAACATGACATTTCTTCCTACTGTTATGAAATTTTTTGCGCAGGGGTTTTTGGGAGCGGACAGGTTTTTATGATTGTTCGAGACTCCGCTCCCGCCTGAAGGGAGGGGGGGGGGGTGTCTCTTAAATAAATTTCTGCACAATTCGAGAACTAATCAAGAAAATGGAACAAAATTTAGCATGTGGGGGTTTTTGGAGACAAGAAATGTTTCTATGGTAAGCTGAGATCCCTCCCTTATCAGGAAGGGGTAGCTCTCAAACAAATAAAACAGAACTGTTTTGCATAACTCGAGAACAAATCAAACAAATGGAACCAAATTTGGCATGTGGAGGTTTTTAAAGGCAAGAAATGTTCCCACGGTGGTGAGAGACCCTTCCCCTCTTTGGAAGGGGGAGGGGGGTTTCTATCATACAAATGAAGCACTTATTTCAACCAAACATGAGAACTCATCCTACTGTTATGGAATTTTGTGTGCAGGGGTTTTTAGGGTCAGAAAAGGTTCTTATGATGGTTCGAGACTCCTTCCCTGTCTAGAAGGGGGGGCTCCCATACAAATGAAATTCAAATTTGTGCATAGCTCGAGAATTAATCAAGCAACTGGAACCAAATTTGGCATGTGGGAGTTTTGGAGGCATGATTTTTTTCTATGGCGGTTCGAGACTCCTCTTCGGGGAGGGGGGGGGGGTTTCTCATATAAATAAAACAGAAATTTCAACCAAACATGAGAATTATTCAGGCAACTAAAACACAAAATGTGTATTTCGTGGGAAAAGCAGCATGTTTTGATAGAAGTTTGATCCCCTTTTTAGTCAAGAATGGGAGATGCTTGAGTTACTCTCAGTGCTACATATGCACAAGAAGTTAATCTAAGGTTATGCAAGAGAAAATGACGTTCAAACTGACAGTATACGGCGTAGTTTGGAAGATAAATGTTGTCAATGAAATGTTTTTACCATGGTAGAAGCTAATGGTCTGAGGGTATAATTAAAAATACACAACTACGCTTAATTTTGCAGAAATTACACACATTAGCAAACAAAAATATTTGAACAAAACTCATTCCTAAAATAAACCATAAAAGTGCCAGATCTATTAAATTTTCATTCATTCAATTACAAGCGTAGCAAGGTTCGCACCGAGTTCAGCTAATATCCAGGTTAATATTGAAATGTAATTAAATACAGGGTTTTCTATCAGTTCGAGTACACTTTAAAAATGTACAAAAAAAAAAAAAAAATTAAATCCAAGAAATTCTGTTCTGAGTAAATTTTTATTGATGCTTTGTTTATTGAGAACCTTTGAACCTTTACGACATATCAGCTGGGAGAAACCTCAACCCCCCCCCCCCCTTTTTGTGCTGTATGCCCAGTTTGAGACGTTTCTCAAAAGAATCGCACGCGGCACGAACCTGGTCCATCGGCATCTCATCCAAGATCTTGGAAATGAGCTTCTTAAATTGGTCCATTGTGCTCACTTGATGTTCGCTCTGCTTGGCCAGCATGAACCACCATACTTAAAAGTCCAGGGGATTAAGGTCCGGGGAGCTGACAGGCCGCAAATATCTTATCGAGAAAATCAGTCAAATTCTCCGGACACCACGATTGGGCGATATTCGCTGTGTGAGCCGGTGCGCCGTCCTTCCCTTAGAGGTCCCGAAGTGCCGGGACCACAATTTTCTTCAGAACCTCGGTCTTATAGTACGCGGCGTTGATTTTCACGTTTTTCTCGATAACACCAGTGGGAGCTTCCCATGCCTGCATACCTCCCAAACCATCACCGACGCGGCGCTCTGGAACCGCGGGCTGTTTATATGGGACGGGGGGATGCTGGACAACATCGGCGCCCACAGCCGATCATTTTCAACACTGTGCGGCTGTTGCAAGACAAAAAGTTTCTCATCAGAAAACACGAACTTCTGACCTTCTACCGGGACGAGTGCCTTCCAAAGCACTTGCTGCCCTTTCTTGCGGTCTTGCGGAGGTGAGAGGCTATTTTGGCCGGATTTTGCATCCTGCTATACAGAAACTGGTACAGGGATATCAATGTTGTTTTTGTATCAAAGACATCAACCCACCGAATTGGGCCGTCATGAAAGACCAATCTTCGTAAACATCTAAAGTATTCAAGAACGAGCTAGCTAAACCACTTTTGTATGCCTCATTTTTTCGAGTAGTTCCCTTACTCATTTTGAATGAAAGAAGTACGATATTGAGCGAAAGAAAGAAGTACGATATGGACGTCAAAGCACCTTGACACTGCGCATCAAAAGGGGAATAAAACGGATGGCGGTCTACGAGAAGCTGTCGTCGGCAGAAATGAGTCTGTATATATTTGACAATTAGATTTTTCAAGATTTAAACGAGGATCCCAATTATTCGTTCGCACCACGGCTGCTACCTCGTCACAAGAAAACCTGTTTTGCCTTCGCCGAGGAATACCGGTTTTGGGACGACGAATGGTCGAACGTGGTTTTCAGTGACGAGAATAAGTTCAACCTTGATGGACCAAATGGTTTTAGTACCCGTTGGCACGATGACAGACAAAAGACACTGATGAGTATTGTGTGAATTTGGACTATTTAACTAAATTAAACCGGTACTAAGTGAATCATTAATAAACTAAAACTACCCTATTTGACTATCTAAATCTTAAAAGTAAACAACCCAAAATTTATAACCTAATTTTTAATGCAAAATTCCTAAAACTATTGAATCCAATCCAAGCGTAAAACAATTTCACCCTAGTGTAGTGACAAGAGTAAAGATACGGAGAGATTTGGATTGCGCTCATCCGCAATCTATATCGTGATCCACTTGTCAATGTTATGAGCTTAAAATAGACAGGAGATAGAATATTTTTGTCAATAGTAGGTTAGTACGAAATAAAATTGAAGCAACATCGTATTGTCTAGATTTAGAGAATCGATCGAGTGCTATCTGAAAGACCGAAGACGAAAACCACCATACGTCATTTGCTCAAGTGATCGTAACCTATGTGTTACGAGTACCCAAATCGCACAAACGATATGCACAGTGTGAAAAGGTCCGATACAAATCATCAGAGCAACGGAATAATCAGCGTTGTTCTCTCTGGTGGACTCAGAGAAATACACTTCTGGGCTGTCGATATTCTCGACGGTGGAAAATCCTTTGTAAAGCAACGGGAAAGCCCTACCAGACACCAAGAAAGGAGAAAGGAAACTTTGGTGGAGGAACGATAATGATCTGGGCCGGTATTAGCTTGACTGGAAAAACGTCTATTTCCTTCATTTCGACACGGATGATCTCTGAAATGTATTTCCAGTTGTTGGAAGGAGTTCTCATCCCATTTTTCCGAAAATTTTATGAATGAGAACATGGTTTTCCAACAAGACAGTGGTGCTTTTTTTCTATGGAATCCCATTTTTTCTTTATCGAGATGTTCGATTTACTTTCCCCACCCATATTCTGTAATTATATCTTTGCTTTTCCTTACGGTTTTTTCCTCACCTGTTTTTCAGATATTTTACTTCTCTACCATAACTTGCCTTTTACTGTTTTTCATCTCTTCAATTTTTTCTCTTGTTTCTCTGTTAACGCTTCTTATGTATTTACTCTTATTGCATATTTACCTCCACTTTTCTCTTCTCTCTTTCTGTCTACTTTTGTTTCGTTTAGTAACAATTTACTTTCCTGTAATCGTTCATTTTTCCTTTTAGTGCATTTCAGTCGCTTTTTCTAGTATTTTTCCCCTTACTCGCTTAGTAAATGTCACCTGTGCACTATCTTTTTCTTTTCGCAAAATAATGTTTTAATGTTTGTTCTATTTTTCTTCTTGTGCTACTGCATCTGCTCAGTTTAATACTTTCTCATTCTGCTTTACTTCTCACTTGTCTTCACTTTTCCAGCGTCTCTTATCTTTTTTAGTCATTGGTTGTTTCCATTAATCAAATATCTCATCTTCTTCACACTTTGGTTTACTTTACCCATCATCTTCACTTAAATCGTTTAGCTTTTGTTCAAATCTTTTTTTATAGTCTTGATTGGTGTAAAAACCTTAATAATTTTGTTATTCTATCTTCTCCATTATGCTGGGCGTCTCGTAAGCTTGTCGTGCTGATGTCGTTCTCTTGTCTTTCTTTTCAATATTTTCTGCATTCTATAATAATGTATTTCACATCCAGTACCGTTCCACAGCATTCGCAAATGGGCGGACGTTCTTTCTGCAGTAGGAAAGTAAGTGTGACCAATCCTCAGTCGTGTTAACACACGTTGGTCAGTTTCGCAACCATGATTGGCCCATCTTTGTCTATCTGGTTTTATTTCCCTCAGTTTTGCATCTCTCGATTAGTACCACTGGTTATCCCAATAGCGCCGTATGTTTTCCTTCACTGTCTTCCAACCGTCCCTACCTGGGATAGGTGTATCGTGGTTATAGCACAGAGAACAGACGTTCATCTTCGGTCTGCTACTTGTGTAAGACTTTAAACCGACATTTCAAATGTATGTCGTTATGCTCCTGGAAAGCGGCGCTGCAATTGGGCGATAACTGTCACGTCAATGTTTATCAATAAAAAGCCTAGCAAATAACCTGAAAAGTTTTGATGGTTTTTCTCTGCACTCGCTTCTTAAGCCGGCTGCCCATATTAACTTTTACACACGTTTTTCAAGAAAAGGTATTTGGTATATGTATCAATGTCTGTTCTCTGTCGGTTGAGTGCCATTACTCACTCTCTGAAAAGAGAAGAATTTCAGAGAATATCCGTCGTCATCTTACGGTTGGGACTCAGGCATCAATTAGTTAATATCCTCTCGCTCTCTGGGAAGAGAACACCGTATAATGGAATTGCTTCATCAAATTAAAGATTGTACTCGAAAAAACTGCAACTGGCAAAAATGATCACCAAAAATTCATGTTAAGTCGGATATTTTTTTTAATTCTCAGGGAATAAATAAACACATATTAGCTTTTTTTTTTTTTTTGCAAAATTGGTTTATTTAACCTCCTCTCCCAGG
Source organism: Aedes koreicus (assembly GCA_024533555.2). Classification (NCBI taxonomy): domain Eukaryota; kingdom Metazoa; phylum Arthropoda; class Insecta; order Diptera; family Culicidae; genus Aedes; species Aedes koreicus. Next base: position 114,945 of record JAHHFK020003760.1, read on the forward strand.
TTAAATGCCCACACCTTGGACTTAGGGGCTATGCATAAACCACGTAGACTTTGACCACGTAGGGTTGACCAAAGTCTACGCTCCATACAAAATTCCAAAAAATTGTATGGAGAAAAGTCTACGAGGGGGAGGAGGGGTCTGAGATTATCAAAAATGAGTCTACGTGGTTTATAAACCGGCCCTTTACGCTACCCATTAAATCCTGTGCAACACTTGTGCCATATTTCTTACACACTATCATCTACTTTTTCTTCAAATCCTCCTTGTTTTTGAAGACTTTTCCTGTTTTCTGGAGCATGCCCTTCATAATCACCCAGAATTTTACTAATGGGCGAAGTTCTGGCGAGTTTGGCGGGTTTGCCTCCTTTGGCACAAAAACAACATCGTTGGTTTCACCGGTTTCACGTAATGGCACGATGCCAGATCTGGAAAAAGGGAGGAAGGGCAGCAGACGCTTCTGGAGGCATTCTTCTGTATATATTTGGCTGTTGATGGTGCCGGTCGTTACGTACGGCTTGCTGAATTGGCCGCACCCACAGATCGCCTACCACACTAAGTATTTCTTGGCAAATTTGTCGACCTTCTTCTTTCGGAACTTCTCCGGAACATCCAGGCCGGGGATCTGCTTGGCGTCCACTTTAATATACGTCTCGAAATCCATAACGATGCAATTTGGCTGCATCAACCAATCGCAGTGCAGCTCATCTTGGCGCTGGAATTTGCCACCGTATTATGTTTATCGGTTTGGTTACCCAACAAACATCGATGCTGTATAACTGTTTATTCATACAAATTTGGAGAAGTTGTTCAGCTTCTTCTTCTTCTTCTTCTAGAAAGCTGAATAACTTCTCCAGATTTGTTTGAATAAACAAATATTCAGCATCAATGTTCGTTGGGTACCCAACAAACATCGGTGTTGAATTAGAGCTTGTTCAAGCATATTTGGAGAAGCTGTTCAGCTGTTTCTTCTAGAATAGCTGAATAGCTTCTCCAAATTTGTTTGAACGAGCTCTAATTCAACACCGATGTTTGTTGGGTAGGCACCTTCCTCACCTTGAAACATGAATTTTGGCTCTTCTTTTTGGGCGGGGGGAACAACGGGGGGGGAGAATCCTTCTTGGGGGCACGTCTGGCGTCGGGTGGGGGGGACTGCTCGTGAAGTACTCCCTCTTCTTGCGTGTTTTGGGGGGGTCGGCTGTGCTCTTTTTTTCTGCGGCGGTGTGCCGGCGGCGGCGTCGTTGCGTTGTGCGGTGTATACGACGCAGAACTCTTCTTGGAGGACACTTTAAAGACTCTATTTGATGAAATTTGGACACACGCAATTGTTCGTAACTTTTTAGCGTGTGGGTAAACATTATTGAAATTTTAACTGAATGTCTTTCATTGTGTTGTGTCAATTGTGTAATGAGTTTCGTGAAAATCGGTCGAGTGATTTCAGTGATGGCTTCGAATGAAGAAATAGTGCGCCAACAACTTTTGGGCAATCACTTCGAAAACCCAAACGCTTCTCATCGATAGATCGGAAAACAGCTCGGAATCGCACATTCAACCGTATCTCATGTTATCAAAACGTTCAAGGACCGTAAGACAACCAAGCGGAAAAATGGTAGTGGCAAAAAACGTGGCACATCAAATCCGGAGAAGGCCAGGATGGTATTGAACCAATTTATGCGTTATCCCAATATTTCGATCAGGGATGTTGCGAAAAAGGCGAAAGTTTCAGTTTGTTTTGTGCAGAAAACAATGAAACGTTCTGGATTACATGTGTACAAGGTCCAGAAGGCACCAAACCGGAGCGATAAACAGAACTCGGTGGCCAAAACTCGTGCAAGAAAACTGTACAGGGAGTGGCTCACAAACCGTTCTGCGATGGACGATGAGACCTACATTAAAGTCGACACCAAACAAATGGCAGGACAGGAACACTACGTCGCCACCTCTTAGTTGGCCGTTCCGGAGAGTGTACGGAAGAAGAAACTGTCGAAATTCGCCAAAAAATTCCTTGTCTGGCAAGCAATCTGCGGGTGAGGCAAAATGAGTCAGCCCTTCATCACCTCTGGGACCATCAACGGACAAATCTACAAGGACGAATGCCTCCAAAAACGACTTCTGCCCTTTTTGAGATCTCACGATGGCCCGACACTGTTTTGGCCGGATTTGGCATCTTGCCACTATGCCCGGCCCGTCTTAGACTGGTACAAAGATAATAATGTAGTTTTTGTACCAAAAGACGTCAACCCTCCAAACACTCCGGAACTTCGCCCAATTGAAAAATTTTGGGCAATCATGAAGGCAAAGCTCGTTAAAACTTCAAAACTGATAGAAAATGAACTTGAACAAAAGAAAGTGTGGTTATAAGTAAGTAAGCAAGTCGGTCTTATCATTGCCCAAAATTTGTTGAAAGGGGTCAAGGCAAAGGTGCGGGCATTTGGGTTGGGAGAAGAGGTGCAGTAAACCAATGATGCCAAAACTTAACCATTTAGTAGTACTTTATTTCCAGAAAGTTTGAAAAGAATCGGCATCAAGGAAAATGTTTGGTGACCTATTTTGTGTGTCCAAATTTCATCGAATACAGTCTTTACTTGACTGATTGTGACGATTAACCACATGTAAACATCACACTCCAAATTTGTTTTGTTGAAAATTTTATTTTTTTTTTTCACCAAGTAAAAAAAAATAATATAAAACATAAACTTTGTTTTTTTCTTTTCTTTTTTTTTTTCTGTAATATAATTTTTTTTTTTTTTGTTTGTTGTTTTTTGTTATATTATATATATTATTTATAAAAAAAAAACACGACGTACATTACGTCCCGGCGCGGCCGGCCACCTTAATCAACCTATGCTTTCCATCTCTTGTTTATTTATTATTTTTTTTTTAAACTCACGTGACATTATTCTTTTTTTTTATTATAATAATATATTTTTAATAAAAACAAACCACCAAATCAAAAAAAAATCTACACTTAAAAATATTTCACTTAGCTTCTACTGGAAACACATGTAAATATTTTCCAATACTAAGATAAGTGACTTTTACATGAATTTCATATAGAAAAAGAAATTCTACTTTACTTAATATTTTCATTTCACTGGACACATACCATTTACTTGGTTTTGCTAAGCATTTTCCGTTACCTGAATCATATGAAAGTTTAGTAAATTTGTAGTGGATATTTTCCACTGATTATGTGAATTTTTTTTTGGTGTTTCTCATCTTGCAATACTGAGTTGATAATGCAACACTAGTATCTTGGTGTTGGCTCACGATTTCGTGGCCACCTCGCTTCCGAGCTCAAATATCACGAGATGTTTGCCCTTATTTTTAATCTTCGTGCTTAAAACATACATGGATGCAGAACTCAAGCAAGCCACTTATCAACGCAGCCTTCTTTCTTCATACGAACACCACTCCCGGAAGGCATTCACGCACTATTCATCTACCAGTGAAAAATCCTATGCTTAGATTCTTGCCATGCGCATCGATCGCCTCTAGTTCACTCGGCACGCGGCACGTTCATTTTTACGCACTATGCATCATCCCGAGGGTGGAACGTCCGGTCTTTCTACACTGCGTGAACTTAGCGACCGAAATATTTTCCTAAAACGTCAATTAAATCAATCCAATGCAAGACAAATCGGAAGTTCATTTGAAATTTTGGCGGAACAAAACAAAATTTGCTTCCATCATTGAACAAGGCATACTTAGATCTTCAGTTTTGGCATCTGAAGCTTCATGCGATAAAGTTCGGCATTAATCTTTAATTCAAAAGTGATTAAAGAAAGTGGAAGTGGAACAAAAATTTAAACGTTGTTTTGAGCTTATGAAAAATTGAGGATTGGAATCTTTTACCCAGAATCTGGGTATATTCCACTCATTGAAGTAAAACCAGTTAACCCATTTATTGACAACTCTAAGCTGCTTGCAAAAAATCAGTTTCAAATTTATTAGTCACTGTGTTGTTTCAAAATAGCGTGTACGCTGGATGAATTCTGGTCAATTTTCGGGGGTGGAGTGACATTGATCATAGCCCCTGCGTTATTATACATACCAATGACTTTTACATTACATGTTACTCCCAGTAACCGTGCAAAAAGCAGTGGTAATTCGTGATGACCTGTATCATACTCCCATACAACCGAGCACATCACAACATACCAGCCTCCGCTTATCTCGCTGATACTGATTCGCCACCTCATCATGTATGTTTTATAATACACCTCATTCACCCCCTTATGTTATTTCCACAGTTCAGCTCATCAGCTGGTTCTGGAAAGCCAAAACAAACAAACCCCCGCCCGACCCGCGGCATCGAATGAGACGGTAAGCTCATTCTCACATCGCTCATTCTGTTCGCACTTTGCACCGTCGTCGTCGTCATCGCCATTCAAACAACATCCCTTCGAGAACACTTTACTTTGTTTGCGTTGGGAGCGTACGCTCGCGCCTCGCTTCCATCAAGGGGGGTGTGAAAATCTGGTTTTATTTGAAAAAGAAACCCCGGAAATCGGTGAGGTGCTTGCCACATTCGGAAGTAGGATCCGAGAGCTGTGTATGTTTGTAGAAGATTTACCATTTTAGGACTTTTTGCCATCCGACGGTTGTGGAAGCAACGGCAGCCGAGGAAACTCCGACCAAGCCGTGAACTGTCGGTGTCTGGTGGTAATGAATAAATAAGTAGCTGTTTTTCAACTGGTTATACTGGTTCTCATTCTCTGGTTGCTCGGTGCAATGAACTTTTGGTTGGATGAGGATTTGAATCAATGTCCGGAAGCTGCATTTTTTTCTCTGATGCAAATTTAAAGAAATGCTAGGAATCTTTGTTTTTATGCGTTGAAGCATCCAAAGAAGACCACCTCATTATAACCTATTTCATACCCCATTAAGTCATGTAAAATCCCAAAACTTTTTCCAACCCTTCCGTTCAACACTTTCTCGTCAACCCGAGTATCCCAAAACTTTGCCAACTTTAAGTTCCTTCCAACAAATTAACCCACTCTCATTTCCACAGTGTGCGCTTGGAAAATTGATTGCCTCCGGGATGAAGATATTTCGAAGTGCTTGAAAACTGCGATGAAGTGTTGTGCTCTGGTGCGGGTTTCAAACGAACGGTTCAAAAATCTTAACCATCTCCGTCCCACATACCTTCGATCGTTCTGTTCTATGTAAGGCTGGTCTTGTTGGCGCATCCCTAAAGAACAAGAACATCCAGCATTCAGAACCCCTCCGCCGCAAAATACCATTATCCTTGAAGCGACAACGATGAACCACGACGATGATGGTGGCCTTGTAAGACGAAGAAACTCAGCACTAGTTGGAGTAGCGTGAAACTTTCCGGTGGCATTCTCGCTTGCTCCCCGGCTGTCTATCAGTCTGTCGAAGAGGAAAGCGAACATGTTCTCATTTACAATTCATTGAATTTACATTCATAATTATGCCGTTCAGGCCAACTATTCGCTTTATCGCCTCCGGAGTGCTGGAAATTTTGAAAGGACTTGGAAAGAGGTCTGTTGGAGGAAAATTGCGTGTACCTGAAATCTTCCCGTTCTGCGGCGGTGGGGGTGGGAAGTGAGAGACGGGTTGTAGCTTGGTGGTTGTGGCTGTTCAGATAACAACAAGCAACAGTTGGATACAGTAGGAGATTTCCTGTTCGAGCGATGGTCGGAAGTGACCGAGGTTTGAAAATTATAAATTCAGATTAGTAAAGCGAGAAGTAGCAAACATTGATGAAAGTGTCATTTAAAGTGAATAGCAGGCGGGTAAAGCTGTCACATGTTTAGTTATCAACTCATGATATGGAAAACTGACACCTAAACGTCCTTAATCGAATTTGTCACATTTATTATATTAATTCTTAGCAACTCTTCTGAAATACCAAAACCGTACGCTCGCAACATACGCTTAACTCCACTCATTAGGCTCTGTACAACATCTGGCTGCAGCTTCTTCTGTACGGAAACCCACTTTTGCTTCATGTCTTCCTCAGATTTGACCTCCTTGGGATGCTTCCGTAGTGCCTGTTTCATAATAGCCCAGTATTTTTCGATGGGCCTTAGTTCCGGTGCGTTGGGGGGGGGTTCATGTCCTTTGGTACGAAAGTGCCCACGTTGGCTTCGTACCACTCCAGGACAAAATTCCGGCTAGAAGGTCGTAGGGCCCTCATGTTGCTTCACCAGACGAAGCAGACGCTTCTGTAGACACTCCTTGTGGTAGATCTCCCCGTTTACAGTCCCGGTAGTCACGAACGGCGCACTCCGTTTGCCACATGAGCAGATCGCTTGCCAAATCATGTATTTCTAGGCAAACGTCGAAAGTTTCTGCTTCCTTAATTCCTCCGACTTGTGCTGGGCGGAGAAGAACAGATGCCTCGGAAGCTGCCGGAAGTCCACCTTGACGTAAGTCTCTTCATCCATGATGAGACAATGAGGCTTCGTCAGCATCTGGGTAGAAAGTTTCCGGGCCCGTGATTTTCCCACCGTATTTTGCCATTCGTCACGATTTGGAGCCTTCTGCACTTTGTACGTATGCAGTCCCTCCCGGTCCTTAGCTCTCTGTAAGATAGACTTGTACAGATTCAACTTTTTGGCCACATCCATGACTGAAGCATTGGGATTCGGCTTAAAAGCTTTCACGACACGCTTGTGATCCTGATCACTAAAAGAACATGCGGAGAAATGCGGTGATCCTTCCGTTCGATGCTCAGAGTTTTGTAGTAACGTTTAATCACACGACTCCGTTGACTGTACGACTCCGAGTTGTTTTTCGATGAGAGAATTGATTTTCCAGGTGCTTGCGCAAAATCAATTCGAGACGTTGCTTTTCGGATGACGCCATTTTTTCCAATTTTCGAAAAACTGACAGCGATAAAAATACAACAACAAAAAAACACTCTAAATACAAACGCCAAAAAATCCTGGTGGTGCTCGGGACTATTAATCATCAGCATCACGATGGTCCTTCTGCGAGATACTGGGGTTCGTTGTGGGCCCTGCGAGCTGACGCCGATAAAAAAAAACTACAGCCACGAATAATACACAAGGCAGAGATTCAAACCGCAACAATCAGCATGGACTTAGGCTACGGATAAGGACTAACGATTGGACACTTGGGACGTGGAACTGCTGATCCCTCAATTTTCTTGGAAGTACTTGCGTGGTTTCCGAAGAATTGAAGAGCCGCAAGTTCGACATCGTAGTGCTTCGGATTGTAACACTATCTACCAGAACTGCAGCAATACACACGAGCTGGGATCAGCTTTTATCGTGATGGGTGAGATGCAGACGCGAGTGATAGGGTGGTGACCGATCTACCCAAGTTTATCCAGTTCTTCAACATCAGCATTAACGTGCATAACCCTCACCTCGCAGGTACTGATAATGACAAAGAAGAATTCTGCGCGCTGCTGGAGCGTGAATACGGCCGTTGCCAAAGCCATGAAATCAAGATAGTCATTGGAGATTTCAGCGCACACCAGCTGACCAACGACAACGGGCTTCGTCTTATCGACTTTACCGCCTCCAAGAACATGAACGTACGTAGTACCTTCTTCCAGCACCGCCTTCCACATTGGTACACCTGGAGGTCACCAAACCATACGGAATCACTAATCTAGGCGCCAACTTCGATTCGGACCACTTCTTAGTGATGGCTAAGATGCGCCGAAAACTCTCCGTAGTGCCTCTCTTGAGGACTGTTCGAACACCGTGAAAACAGCTATCGGCAGCGTAGCGAAGAACGCCTTAGGTTTCGTGGAATGAAGCCAACAGAACGAGTGGTTCAACGGGAAATTTCAGCAGGTGTTGAAAGAGAAGAACGCAGCTTGGGTAAGTATGCTGCGTCAAGCTACCCGTCAGAGTGTGAAAAGGTACAAACAAAAGCGGAGGCCGCAAACCCAACTCTTCCGGGAGAAAAAGCACCGCCAGGAGTAGGAGGAGTGTGAGAAGCTAGAACAGCTGCACCGCTCACATGAAAACGCTAAAGTTCTACCAGATACTCAACACATCCCGCAGAGGCTTTGTGCTGTGAGCTGAATTGTGTCGGGATAAGGAGGGTAGTATTCTCCCAAACGCTTGTGAGGTGACTGAAAGGTGGAAACAGCACTTCGATGAACGTCTGAATGGAGCACAGGAAGATAACCAAGACAAAGAAGGGCCGTCGGCGATGCAGCAAGTGACGGAGGTGTGCCACCCCCAACGATAGCTGATGTTAAGGATGCCATTAATAGTAACAAATCGATTCGAAGGGATAGTATCAGAGCACAACTTATCAAGATGGGCCCAGACACGTTGCCTGCATCGACTGATAGTCAGGGTTTGAGATACCGAACAGTAGCTGGAGGAGTGGAAGGGTGACAAACTGGACTGCGAAAACTATCCTGCGATCACCGTCCTTAATACCGTCTATGAAGTGCTACCCAAATCATCTTTCAACGACTGTCGCCACTAGCAAATATATTTGTGGGAAGTTATCAGACCAGTATCATCGAGGAACGGTCTACAACGGACAAAATATTCACTTTGTGGCAGATCCTCCAAAAGTGCCGTGAGTAAAAAGCCAGACTTATCAAGGCTACGATGGATGGAATCGAGTGCTGTGTAAGGATATCAGGCGGATTATCGGGTTCATTCGAATCTCATGACTGCTGTTTAACATTGCTCTTGAAGGTGTTGTGAAACGAGCAGCATTCAGTATGAGGGGTACCTTTCTCAACAGATCCAGTCAATTAATCTGCTTTGCAGATGACGTGGACATTGTCAGCAGAACATTTGAGGCGGTGACAGAGCAGAACACCAGACTAAAGGCCTCCCCAAACTGCAGCGTCATTGAGTATTTTCATTTTTACGAGAATGAGATGACATTTGATAGTTGAAATGCTCCCATTTGAAATATGGCAAGGAAACAGTCTACCAAAGTCTACGAGGTGGGAGGGTTTTTTTGAAAGTTTCAAATTTTGGTCTACGTAGTTTATGAACAGCCCCCATGCTTCTTGACCAATTATTTCATCATACTATTGGAAAAAGATTCTTTTCCACCCCGTGGATATGTTTATATGTTTAGGTGACTTTGCATATCGTCCACCCAATTCATTTTTGAAAATCAAAAAAACTTGATCAAATCTAATAGGGAGGAGAGCCCACTGGACTCGGACGTTGCTTCCGTGGTAGACCAATATCATCATCATCATCATATTATCATCCTTTCCCGTTTGGTGGGAGTTTAAACCGGTTTCGGTGTTTATTGAGGAATGTCGTTGGGTGAAATACTTTTTCCGGGAGATACTTTCAGCTTCTTTTTCGGTTGTTCACATCCTCAGTAGGTAGCTGATTAATAAATTGAACAGGGTTCCATGGTACGATATCACGCTTCCTGAAGCCTGACATCAGAATGCGACTTGTATTCCGGGCCATTTCCTCCATCCGTTCGTTGATAAGGCTTCCGAGTATGCTTTAAGGAATGGTTGGATTCTTAAAACTTTCACGGGACGCCCGCCAGCGTCCCAGAATCTTCCGCCACTCTAGTTTCATTGGTCCGAAGTACGCGACGTCCTACGGTTGTCCAATGAATTGCGTTCGATGGCAAGCAGATAAACCTTATGCCTTTTGAAAGCAAATTTCAACAACCTTCGGACTCAAATGTGAGAAAAGATTGTCTCCGATCAATCTTCGAAACTCGTCAAACTAACCCAAAGCATTTCGGTTGTAACGTGCTCCTCTAGGCCCACTAAGTGTCCAAGAGTCCCATATATGCTCTGCCTTAAACACCACGTATGTAGGTAACAGCTTTCCGTTTGCACTGCCGCAAAACACCGCGGACTATCAATCCTCACGTTTTCAAAGTATTTAAAAAAACGCTTCCATATGGCTAGCTTCTTCCCTGGATCGTCCATCGTCTCATCGTAGTTTAATATGTTGATAGCAGGAATTCCGTCGAGCGAAACCTTCAAGTTGTCTATTTATTCCCCGATTGTTTCGCGTGTTACTCCTGCTCGACTCAACTTGATGTTTTGCGCAAACCGTTTGCTTAGCTCTTGATGTACGCGAGCCACATAGTCCCAACACGGTTTGTTGTCGACAAAAGCTGGCACGTTTGGACCGTAATTCCTAAAATAGATCGGTGTTATCCGTTGAAGATCATCCGTTCTAACGGGAAAGCCCCACTCAGACAAAGTAGAGAGATCATCCGATAAAGATGCTTCTTCTGATTTTGAGAAAACTTTTTGGCGACCAGGGAACATTCGGATGTGATTCGCAAAGCTTGTTGTAGATCGTCTGTCGACTATAATTCAGTTTTCTTGCGGCTTCCGCTTGGGACATCTCTCCGGTTTTGACGTAGGATTACGTCTTCGTTTTCTATACTGGGGTACAATTTAAAAAATTGCATTGCGACCGTCACGAAAAGTGGTCAGGTTTTGAGCGTTAATATCTCAGTCATTTCTCAAAAAAAATTTCAAAACTTTTGCACCAATCGATTGCAAATATTTTTTTGCATTATTTTTGATTTCAAACCAAAAAATTTTGGAAAAATTATAGATGTGAAAGCTATTGTTTAGAGAATTAATTACTCCTTTTATGCGAAGGGGTAAAATATGAACCCAGAAGGAAAAAAATGTTACCGGCGGGTTACATTAGTTTGTTTAAAATATGTAAATATTGATGTGAAAAGTAGGGGTACCGATTGTCCAGTTAGAAACGGTCAGTTCCAAACGTTGCGGAACGGTGTGTGGACCACAAGCGGGCAACACACGTTTCTGTGCCGAACGCTAACGATGTTCGTGAACGGAGGAAGATAACCGCAACGTCACTATGAGTGCTTAGGAGACTATGAGTTACCACGGGAGCGAATGAGTTCGTTGGGCTGACGAGAGAGTTTAGTTGGTTCGATGCAGTCATTAAAGACGGACGTGTAAATTCCCGTAAATTAACCGCCACGTGAGACGCCATTCCGTTAGTTCAATTTGGCCGACACATCATCCCACTCCACGTTGCCATTCCGGCCGTCAACCCAGTGTACCCTAACCGCCACTCCGGCCACCACGCGAGTCACAACGTAAACTGCCAAGCCAGACGCCATACTAATTCCAGTCTGGCCACCACGCCATTTATCATCACCACGTCATTCCGGCCATCGCGTCGGCCATTAAACCAGCCGCTCTGTCGACCGGCAACCCGGTGTCACCTCAACCACCACTCCGGCCTCCCCGGTCGTTACCACTACAACCGCCATCCGACCGCCACGTCAGACGCTTGACATCCTCGTTGAGATTCCGGCCACTACCCCAGTTTAGCCGCCTCGTCATCCGGCGTCCTCGTCGCCATTCCGGCCATTAATTCAGGCGCCATTCCAACCGTCAACCCGGTGTCGCTCTAACTGCGACTCAGGCCCCAACGCCAGTTACCACTATGATCACCACGTCAGACGCCAATCCAACCCCAGACTGGCCACGTTATCCGCCATCCTCATCGCCATTCCAGTCGTCACTCTGGCCGACTTGTCGGCTACCGCTTCAGCCATAATGCAGGCACCATCCAGCTAACACCACGTGGCACCCCGCCATCTTCAACAACCATCTCTGTATTGCTCTACCCCACCACCGCTTCGTTTTGGGACAATAAACCAGGTAAAACAAATCCATTTATATTATTTAGGACTCCCACATCCGAAAAACCCTATATTAACTATAGCTTTTAGGGATATACAAAATTTCGGTGAATACATTCCAAAAAAAAAAAAAAAAAATATATGAAATATGGGGGGATGTTGTGGCTCCCCCATTCTTTTTTTGTTTGAAAAAAAAAAATTTAAATATTAAAAGGGGGGTTTTGGGGGTGTGAAAGGGGACAAATTTTTTTTTCCAAATTTTTTTTTTGTGTGGGGGGAAAAAAAAAAAAAAAAGAACACATTGTGGGATATCCTAGATCCACCAAACCTTTCTTTAAAAAAAAAAAAAGATCTACAGTTGCAACAGTAGTTTTTTGGGCTAAAGTAAACATATGTATACTTTTGGAAGGTCAACAGTCATTATTTTATAACTTTGTGATCATCTAGGTAATCCAATCCGGATGTTTAGTACATAAAATCTACGGTAGTAACAGTAGCTTTTTGGGCTCTACAAAGTTACGTCAAGTATCCAAGCATATTCAGTGAATATTTTCGAACGTAAAAAATACACAAGAAGATTATCTTGGAATGGTCTACGTCATCCAAACTGTCCTGGCGTTCAGAACTTAAGATTTACAGTTGTAGCAGTAATTTCAGGGCAATACAAAGTTGCAATAAATATTCAAACATATTCAATTAATATTCTTAAAGGTCATCAAACATTCTAAAGCAATATTACATGCTCTAGGTCATCCAAACTATCCTTGAGATCAGAACATAGGACTTACAGATGTAACATTAGCTTTATAACTTATGAGTGGTTAAAATATGCATTTAAAGACATTCAGTGAATCTTCTGTAAGGTCACCAGTCATTATTAGAGTATCTTGGGATGGTTAAATTCGTAAAAACTGACCTTGAGTTCAGAAATTAAGTAGCCGTAGCTTTTTGGCTGTACAAAGCTACGATAAATATTCAAACATATTCAATGAATATTCTGAAACTTCCACAGAAATCATAAGATAACCTTGTAAATTTTAGGTCATTCAAACTGTCCTTAAAAATTTAAGGTCTACAATTGTAACAGTAGCTTTATGAGCTGTACAAAGTTAAGTTAGTTTGTTTGGCATAGAATATCTCAAAATTATGTCATCATGTTGGTCTTCTAGGACATTCATTGAAAATGTTTGAATACATATCATGACATTTTATAGCGGATAAAACTACTTTTACTGTTACTGTTTTGCCCTCCAGGACTGTTTGGACGACCTAGTACATCTCAATCCTACTTTTTTTGATGCATTGAAAGCTGCTTGTTTAATAATGTTTGGACAAAATTAGGCCTGAAAGAATAAGTTCAAAGGATATTGCATTATGCAATCTTAATGGCTTACGTTTGGTTGCGTAGTCGTGGTTGCTTACGTCATAATTTCGAATAATCCAATGGGACTGTACCTTGTAGTTTTTATGTTTTGGAGGTATTTATTCAAATCTTATCCGAAAACTACGGTGTACTTTCAGGAATTGTCGACTCTCCGATAGTTATGCCTGAAACCTGAACAAACAGTAAATCACATAGGGGGACAAGAAGCATAATGAGCATACGGGGTGATTTGAACATCCCTCTGATCTCCACTTATAGATTTGCACTGAATTTGCTCTTTGCTTTTTGTTAATAATCAATCGATTCCTAATAATTATTCCTAATAATAATAGAAATAGATATTAGTTTGTTTACCACTAATATAGAATTTCAAAACTAGTATTAGGTAGGAGAAAAAAAGGAATGCTCAAATCACCCCGTATGCTCATTATGCCCCTTGTCCCCCTAACCTTGTAATCTGATCACCGACGGAAATTCGACCACCGCTCACTTTTTGTCACAAAGAAACAGTTTTTAACGTAAAATCATTTCAAAATCCGGTGAAACATGATTCAATAATAGTTTTTTGATGAATGTATAAACACTAAGAAATTATGAATTTTACACAAGACGTAATTCCTGTTTGTAAAAAGTCGGGGAACGTAAACAAAGATTTCGTGTAAAATTATGTCTCCTGAAACTGACGCATACGCAATCCGACAAAAGATGTGTTTGATTGAATTTTCTTTCTCATCTCATTCAACTCATTCTTATGTGCTAAAGGATGCTTGTATGTGTATTTTTTTGACCCGGGCTTGCGCTTGACCCGTGAAGGTTTTTTTTTTTCGTTTTGACAATCAGTGGTAATTCTAAGCCTTTGCAAAATGACGTAAAAATAGTATTTTATAGAAATGCCAAAATCATGATGTATTTATAAACAGTACTTCTGTTAGAAAATATTGAAAACTTAATTGTACAAAGTAGCCTCGCATGACATAAGAAGCCCCGCACGACGGTAGAATACCATCCCGAAAAATATTAACGGTTTGTTTCAGAAGATGCCAAGAAAGATTTTACATTGATTTGAGTAATTAAAATATCAATCGATTCATTACGGACAGAGTTATACGCGTTCGAAGCCGGACAATTGTTCGTAACGCAATTTTTTTTTGGTATTCGTGGTTACACCTCAGTATAGCAAGCATAGACGTTGAACAACGTCAAAACAAAAAAAAAGTTATCACACATAAACCTTACTTCAATCTAAAAACGGCTCATTGAATTTGGAAATCAAAGTAATTTGAGATAATTCTAATGATCTTCCCAGAGGCTGTTATTTTGAATAACTTCTACACTGCCTTTCTGTGTCGTGAAATAAATCTTAGATGAATAAACCCCACCAATTAATCTGATCAAACTTACTGTAAACTTTGTACGGTCCCACGACGTGCTGCCCATTGGTATAGCCGGACATGGTTCCGTTGACTTCGCCGTTGATCAGGTAGCTGTTGTTATTGATGTATCCATTGCTGGTCATGCAGCCATTGCTCAAACCATTTCCCATCAGCGATCCGTTTCCATTGCCGTAGTACCCTCCAAGACCGGCTGCCACGGCTGCTGCTGCGGCTGCCGAAGGACTTGTTGCTGCCGCTGCCACGGCGGCCAGCTGAAGCTGCTGCTGAGTGGGGTGTTGCGATTGTTGCTGAGGTGGTACTTGGGGTCCTCCAGCCAGCATGCCAGCGCCATTCAATTTACCTGTCAGTGCCAGCCGGCTTGGGGCCATCAATCGCTGTCGCTTCATGGGTCGTGGCTGGGAGGTGGGCTGCTGCTGGATTGGACCGAAAAGCGTCGATGCGTAGTAACTGTTCCAGGAGAAAGAATAGAGAACAAACATCAGTAAAAAACACGCCAGTCAGCAAACAATGACGACAGAACACGGCGGTGGCGTTCAGGTGGAAAATTATTAATCAAATAAAATGAAATGGCAGAATACACAAACAATTAGGGCGACGAAAGGTTCCTTCGGAGAAAGTTTACAATGGTACCAGTCTTCGCTAGTGGGCCCTCGAGAAGTTCAAACGTTCAAATAATGACGTTGTTAATGATAATGTCGATATAACGATAATGGTAACAAGTTTCGTCATTCTCGGCAGGAAATGAAGCAAAGCAATTTGCCTTATTTGTCCCACAGAGCTCAGAAGAAAAGCAAGTATCACTCTTATCAGTTTCTCGTTTCGTCGACTCAGGCGGGACGAGGGAGAAAGAATCTTTGTGAACTCAAGTCAATTCAATTACGGTATTTGGATAACTTTTATTCTTTTTCTGCTACTTTGGCTTATCTCATCTGTTTTCATCAGCCGGGAATGCCGCTGTTGATGTTGTTGTTGATAGACCCTGAGAATTTCCCTCTTCATTCGATTTCTCGGCTGCTACTGTTGAGAGGAAAAGTTTTTCGGGAAACGTTTTGACTCAATTTTCCACGGTATTATTCCAGTTCTCGAGTGCTTGTTTAGATGACAAATTGCTTATTCAACTCGATGGAGCGAACGAACAAATTCCAAAGTTGCAGATTGGAGGATGATGATACAATGAGCTTTGATGAGAAGTTATTCGGCGAGAAAATAAATGCTTTATCGAACAATTGGAAATGTCACTCGAGTTCGGTAATGTTTTTGCAGTTGATGTTTCGGAGTGAATAAATAAGAAGTATTGTTAGGAAACCATAGCTTAAAAAGCTTTGTTATTACTTCTTGTTTGAAGATGTTCAACAAATACTTTTTTAAGAGGCAAGTTCAATTTGATTTTTGAACTGCATCTAGCAGTTAAAAGAACCTCCGGTGATTATTTTTTCCGTAAGTTAATTTATAACAGATACTCTAATTATCATACTGATTCATATTTTACTGATTTCAAAATCGGTAACGCATAAATTTGTCTTTTGTTGTTGTTACACAACAGAGGATTACCACGATATAATGAAAAGAAAAATGAAAATAATAACAAATGAATTTTTCCCTCAGCTTAGAGAGATCGCAGTATGCTTTGATCGCGAGTTGACGTGTTTGTTTTGGCTCGTGTCAATTTTTTTCACTCGTTTCCATTAAGTCTCGTGTATGTAGTACTTCAAAGTTTTGGGGATGTAACTCACCGGAACTCATTTTCATCAATTGATCGGGTTGTGAAAAGCTATTATTTTTGCATACGGAGCCTAACGAACGAGGACAACGATGATTCTACGGTAGTGACAACAGCAGCAGCTTCAACAAAACCGGCAAGCACCCGGCACCAGCAGCGGTTTCTTCCTTCAAAGACGGAAGGCTGGACCAGCGAGTGCATGCGTTGTAACGCATGACCAAAGGCAAGCATATCAAATCTGGCTTCGTGGACTTCTGGAATGAGTGCAAGAGGACAGGGACAGTAATGGATAGTGGACATTGAACAGATAAGTACAACCTTTTATAAATAGATGCATGCTCTGGTGTTCTGATGGCAAAGTAGGGAGGATGTGGGATGCAAGTATAAAGATGCAACCTGTCTCATTTTTGCATTGTAGGTTACGCCATACGAACTATTTTTGGCGTTACATGAAACATTCCGAATCAAACTTTTAAAGTTCTCTTCGTATCGTTTTTTCACAAAGTGACGTGCCATGTTTTGACCCAAGGGTGCGTCGCTCAGCACAAAAACACTTCTACCGTTTTTTTTAGTGTGCCTTTAAACTTTACGATGAACCCTGGTGTCCATGTGTGCCACGATAACTTAACAGTTCAATTGTTATGGTTTGGCTACGCCTGGCAACCAGGCGATTGTCTTGTTTTGCTTGGCAAATTTTTGCAGGCGATTTTAGTCTCAGTCAAGGTTTATGTTGCGGAAATCGCGTTTTAATACCCTTGAGTTGAGACAGCAAGTTTGGGTGACAAATAGAGCTTAAGAAGAAAATCACTGGAAGTAAGTGCGAGAATTCCTATATGCTGTTGCACATTTATGACTGATCTATCCGCTTTCTCAGCAGTCCACGTACGCCTGTGAAAACTATGAACGCGACGCAATTCCACTCTGATTAGTAGTTTCCAAAGATGTTCCTCTGTCTGCATTGCTGAGGCAAACGAACTGTGCTGCAGCAGGAGGGTGACTAGCTACACTTGATGTCGATGTGTCCGAATATGTTCGTCGTCGTTTCCTTTAAGAACATTCTGGCATTCGAAAATGAAGATTATTGCTATGCCCAATCAGACTGTAAATGTGCCAGTTTCCTCTCTCATCGAAAACGACAACTGCGATCTTTGCCCATTCATTTAGAAAATATGGCAAAATATGGCGCCTCCACCCGGAACTTTCCACAGCCCCTAGAAAAAACTTTGATTTTAATGTTTTTCAGCTTTTTTACAAAAGGCTTCAAAGCTGAGAATATCCCTGGTAACAGAAAGTGATTATGCGATAATATTATGAATAAATCTTAAATACACTTTATTGAAAGCAAAATGCAGCATAATTTTCTCGCACAATACACGTGAGTGCTGTTCAGCATCTTTGTCGAACAACTGTTGGATGTGAAGGTTGTGTAATTGCTACCTTTTCTGCACATGATATTGGCGATATCCAGGAGACACTTCGCTTCTCCGCTTCGAAACCGGAATTTATCTGTGTTTGCTGCGTATACAACAACACAAACTTAAAAAGTTAAGTTTCCAGTGCTGCCAGATTACATCGAAAAGTACTACCGTCAAAAGTTTGCCACAAAAGTTCCACACATGTACCGTTATGGTGCAAGATTCTCGATTACGGCGTGCCTGGCACACTGTTCTAAGCGACTCACCCCTTGTTTGGACCTCAAAAGCTATGGACAGCATTGTTTCATAGTTGTGTACCGAAGTGTGTTTTATTGAACATCGAGAGGTAAAAACGAACGAAGGTTCATCATTCAATATGCACAATGGTTGCGATAATATAGACCTTTTAACGTTCAATCATATCTCTCTCCCTCTCTCTCTCTCTCTCTCTCTCTCTCTCTCTCTCTCTCTCTCTCTCTCTCTCTCTCTCTCTCTCTCTCTCTCTCTCTCTCTCTCTCTCTCTCTCTCTCTCTCTCTCTCTCTCTCTCTCTCTCTCTCTCTCTCTCTCTCTCTCTCTCTCTCTCTCTCTCTCTCTCTCTCTCTCTCTCTCTCTCACGCTTATCTCGAAGGTTTAACTTGATTTTCGTGGAGATTGGCAGTTTTCAAAACCTTTATGTGCTTCCACTTTTTATTGCTTGGGTTGCATTTCCGGTCTGTCTTTTAATGGTGACATGACACCCTGGCGAGAGGGTGTGCCCAACCTGTGGTTCTCATAGGTTCCTATTTGGTCCCTCCTCGGGTCGTGTGACAACAATGGATCGCTTGCGGATATACGGCAATGATCATATCGCGACTACTTTAAATGGACGTAAGTAACATTTGGACGAAGATGAGAAAATCAGCATTGAACTTTTTTGAGTTTATTTTTATTCCTATTTGAAATCCGGACATGTTAATTCCAATTACATTCCACTATATGACACATTGGTAAAAGATATTGCATCACTGTGCTTAAAAACTACACTAGGAGTGAATATTCAAGCTTCATTTCGAAAAATGTTTCTTACAACGGTCTGCAATCGAAAAAGATAACACGTCATTTTGATAAGTCAGTCAGTATGATAGATGGCATGTTACTTGCGTCAAAATTATACGCCATTCTGCGAATGACAATGTTGTTACGTCGAAATGTTACGTCAAGTTGTCATATTTCACACAGATACGTCGAACTTTTTAAAATGACGTACTATTTTTTTCTACAACAAAACGTTGTAAAAATATATTTGCTAAAAAAATCAATTTTTACTAAAACAAAATCTAAATTTTTAACCTTGTAGTATAAAGACTTTTACTAACGAGTCGTTAAGGGGCATCCAAATGATATAATAATGTTTCGCAGTTACTTTTCAACACAAGCGACGTATCTACCATTATTCCCAATGAGTGCAAAGTGATTTTACACCGTTTTGAAAAAAGTTTGTTAAATCTTCCAAGAATAATTCATCAGAAACTTCATCAAACAAGGGCATATATACATGATTTTTTAACAACATGCCATGAACAACGCGGTTGTTTACATTTTGTGACTTACGTCCTTTTGAAAAAGTACTCGAGATATTGTCGATTTCAAGGTTGACGGATGACGGGGTGCGACAGAATACCGTGTCTGTACCTGAAATTCACATTGTTTATTTTTCATTACTTGTTCATTAAGAGGTTCGCTACGTTTTGTGATCGTCTTTGCAGTCCGGTAACATTTATCTTGGGAGCTTCTAGCAGCATAACACCCGTATAAAGTTGCATTCGTCTTGGCAATTCTGAACTTCTGTTGCTTTTCATGCAATTGTCAAGTCTTTTTATTGGAATTTTATTTTTGATGATTGGAGTGATCTGCTCTGTTTTTCGTTTTTTTTTTCGGAACTGTTGAGATATTGGTGCGTACCTAATTTTTTGTTTTCAGTGATCACCCAGTGGATGTCGGATGTATTTTGTACAGACATGTATTATATTCTTTAACTATTATTGTGAATACAAATACTAATCGTAATGGTCAATACTATAGTGACTGCAACGGCTGAAGTCTTTCGATGAGAGGTTGATCAGCTAAGTTGCAGATATACAATCTATTAAAATTTATTGGCTTCTCACTCACATTATTATTCTAACATAATTTTGTAACTAATTTATTCATAATTACATTCATATCAATAATTTAAATCAGTGTGGAACCTATGAGATCCACTAAATATTACTATGGTGGTGCAAAAAAAATTCACATTGAAGAGTCCCAGAGTCCCTCACTATGTTTTATATACTATTCTATATGACATTGCATACCGATTTTACTTTCTTATCACTATCATTACCATTTTAACATTACTCGGATTTTCAAAATTTATTTAAATATTATTTTATTATTCTTACCTCGGAGCGTATGGTACGGTACGTCCACGCATCATTCCTACCCTGTAGATTCACAAAATGTGTTGTGGTTCAAGTCTATTCATTTGAGTCCAACTCATTTTACAGAATCATCTTTTGCAGTTAATGCACGCAGTAGGCCTGGCCACTTTGACGCTTGTATCATGCCTTTGATATGCTGCAAGCATCAATATTGACAAAAAAATATAATTGGGCGTCATCTAACCCAATTATTTCCAGGATGCTTTCTCGTACTCGCAGCGTATGTATTAGATTAGATTAGAATAGATTAGAAATGATTTTTTATCTCAGCTTAAAGTAAAATAACACCAATTTGTCGAACGACAGAATCATTAATATTGTCTTCCGTTTCAAAAATTCAATTCTTGCTTTTAGCATGATTTTGTATCTTTTTATTTATAAAAGAACATTGCTCACGAAGGAATGAATGAATTAGAATAGAAAAAAGTTAGAATATTTCCCATGTTTCATATTTGATTCGATGAGAAGGGGCGACCCTGGCGTAGTGGTTATCATCATGCCAAAGTCACGAGTTCGAATCTCACCACCAGACAAGTTACGAAAATACCCAAAAGGTATGGATTTGAGTGACTTCGACGGGAGATGAACAAGCCCAGGGCTGAAAATCTCGATAATCATGAAACAAAAATAAATATTCGATTCGACCTAATACTTCCTAACCTTCGGTTTTTCATGATGATACCCCTCACGATGGTCTTTTTACTACCACATGAGGATACCCCCTTTTTAACCCTTCCTTACCTTCGGAGATGAATGATTATGAAACGATTTTTTTAAATATTTTTATGTCTCTTGAACTTGTTATCCCTTTTATACAGTGCTGGACAAAATAAATCATACACCACATGCATTTTGTTATTTTCTTCGATATCTCAGCTGATTTAATTGGTAGAGGTAAGATTTTTCTGGGCATAGGCAATATTTTTATGCGACTAAAAATAGTGCCGGCATAAAAAATGTAGGAATATGCATGACATGCTCAATATTAAATAATCTATTGCTTCGGTGGTATTTCAAAATTGAGAAACAAGATCAAAAACCTGATTTTGTTGTTAAATGGTTATGCCTTTGACTTTATTCTTACATTTTCAATACTTTGTATGACCACCCTTAGCCTTCAAAATTGCTTCCAGTCGACGCGACATACTTTCACAAGCTTCGCATCAATATGTTCCCAGGCTGATTCGAGAGCGTTCATTTTACTGTCCAGATAACCCCACAGCTTATCAATCGGATTTAAATCAGGGGATTGTTAAGGCCATTCGAGCATTTCGATTCGGTTTGACTTGAAGAACGTAGTAGTTTTCTTCAAGGTGTGCTCTGGATCGTTGTCGTGTTGAAAGATGTAGTTGGGTAGCACACTTGTTGCGAATCAGTCAAAATAACTTCAGTGTGACTCATTTAAGTCACATTTAAGTAGCAGCAACCAACTATGGCAATTTTGTGTTGCTTGGATAGTTTTCAAAAGAAACACCTCCAAATTTTCGCAGAGCAAATCGATGTATATATCCGCAGTTATGATGGATGAGAAGCTTATGTTCAATGAACTTGTTGGGATTACCATTACCAACGCATTTTCTGCTCTTGGGTTCCTTCGTCGACATGCTTCCGAGTTCACTGACATAAATGTTTTGAAAACACTTTACAATGTAGCGCATACTCTTTCAGTTGAACGGGGCGGAAACAGTTCCTACGATTTTCACTGCGGCTGCTTCACTGGAACGATCCAATCCACCTCCCTACCTGTCCTGAGCGATACCAATTGAAAGGCTTGGAATCGTTCTCTGACAGACGCGCGAAAATACTGCGATTATTCATATAAACGGTCTTTCGATCAAAATTTGGTCGACTTAAACTTGACGCATTTCCTTTCATCGTGCATTTAACAATTTTGCACACCCCTCATTTTGAAGATGTGAGCGTGTAGCATCATGCATCTATTTTGCTAGCTGTGCGGATTTGCAAAGGGCTATTTTTAGATTGCGCTTATACTTTTACACTGCATGCTTGCGGACGCCTTTGTTCGTTACTCACGGTTTTTGTTCTGTTTTACCGACGTCTATTTCCACGCCATTGCGTTACCCCTGCGATGCTTGCACCACGCAGCAGAACACCGAATAGTGAAGTTGAACTAACTCGTCGTTCACCAAAAGCTTCGACGTGGTGATATCCCGATGAGTGGGAAGGAAAATTGCTCTCTTGAAGCGCGTCATTGACGTTCGCAGCTTCCTTGCAATGCCGGCCGAAGTTGGGAGCTTCAATGTTGGCACGTGGGGTCAGGGTAGTGGTAATAATGATGGTGCGGTGTGTCGAGCGGGAGGTGCACCATCTATAAAAGCCGTAGCACGGCTGTTCAACTGTTTAAGCGCATTGTCTTTATAAATCAATAGAATTGATTAGTTTCATCTTTCTGGCTTTTTTGGATCACGGTAAGTACCGCACTTGCTGACTAATAAAATTAACTCAAACGTTTTTATAACGTATTTCCTCATAAGAATCAAACAAACAATTCATTATACTGCACCTAAGAGACTTATAACGTTTAACCTTACCTCGACCAACACACCGCAAAACTATAAAAAAAAAAAAAAAAAAAGCTGCAAGGGGAGAGATAAACAAGAGAGGGGGAGGGCGACAACCCCGACCCACAAGCCCACGACCCCCCCAAGGATAAAGGGTTTCCACGATGAAATTGCCACACTATGAAATTGCTCTAACTTTTTAACCGTTGGGTAGAATTTAATGAAAATTTGGGTGGATTTAGTTCATAGTGCATTATTTACATCCTGCAAGTTTTAAAGTCCTGTGATCAAAAATCTTGCGCATTCATCACGAGAACAAGGATCTCTCGCATCGTTCCATCGCTAAAACGTTGGGAATCGTGAATTTCACGGTGTCGCGAGTGATTAAGTGGTTCGAGGAACGGTTGACCACCGCTCGGAAGCCTAGAAGTGAAGGAAAAAGTATTCCGTACAACACCAAAAATCACAACCGCGTAGTTGGGGCCTTCAACCGAAATCCGAACGCCTCCGTTCGGGATGTGGCTAAGAAGCTGCACCTAAGCCGATGTTTTGTCCAGGAGGCCAAAACTAAGGCTGGGCTTCGAACGTTCAAGGTACAAAAGGCCCCTAATCGCGACGAGAAGCAGAACAAGTCCGCCAAAACCCGTGCCAGGAAGTTGTACCTCAACATGCTGACGAAAGTTGAATGCTGCATCATGGACGACAAAACATATGTGAAGGCCGACTTCAAACAGATCCCCGGCAACCTGTTTTTCACGGCCAAGGATAAGTTCAGCGTACCGGAGCATGTCTGCACTCAGAAGATGTCCAAATTTGCGAAGAAATTCCTGGTTTGGCAAGCCATCTGCACGTGCGGGAAGCGGAGTGCACCTTTCGTGACCCAGGACACGATGAACGGACAGGTGTACATAAAAGAGTGCCTCCAGAAGCGGCTGCTTCCTCTCCTGAAGACCCACAACGTCCCAACAATCTTCTGGCCGGATTTGGCCTCATGCCACTACTCCAAGGACGTGCTGAAGTGGTATGCGGACAATAAGGTCAATTTCGTGCCGAAAATGTTCAACCCTCCCAACACTCCGGAGCTCCGCCCCATCGAGAAGTACTGGGCGATTATGAAGCAGCACCTTCTTAAACGACCTAAGGTAGTGAAGACAGTCGAGGAACTGAAGAAAGTATGGGTTTACATGCAAAACACGGTTGATTCACAGGTTGTGCAGAATCTTATGGCCGGGGTTAAGGCCAAGGTGCGGGAATTTACGTATGGACTGTAAATAAAATACGAGTAAAATGGTAAAATGAAGTTTAATAGTTATTTTTCAATCCCTGAAAATTTGATGGCAATCGGATGAAAACTCGAATTTTGCGAATCAATTTTGTGTGTGGCAATTTCATCATGGACACCCTTTACGAAGGATATGTTGACTGAACAAGGGTTCGTGGAGTCGCCAGTCCCTTGTCATGAGATGACACGCGGCCTTCTGGCCATAGTCTTCCGAAGGTCCTCATTGAGATCGGCTGGCCCTGCTACACCAAGCCATCACGTAGGCTATATTTTCGGGGCAACCTGCTGAAGATAGTCCTGCAGACATAGGTAATCCTTGCACCGATGGTGGGTTCTTATCACATCACATCACATCACATCACCTCGACAAACACACCGCAACACTATATAGAAAAACTTAAAAACCTGCCTCTTTCACGAGTCAAATTAAAGTGGACGAAAAAGCATTTGATATTCCTCAGATAGGCCGCTCTTTACCTTCGTTCCGGAGATCGCAAAACGATCTTTTCTAAAGGCGATCTCCGATTACCCTTTGAGGCGATTAGAGCATCCTCCCTTCCACTCGAGCATCATACATCTGACTGTCTCATTCCAGTTTATAACTTCAAGCTTGGCTTATTATTGTTACCCCGACAACAAATAATACTACTAGGAGATTGAACTCAATCCAATGGATCAAGGTTTATGCTCTTAATGAGAATAAACTCCCAAATGAGTGAACTGTCTTGAAGCAATAGTTTACTATATGCATGAGTTCATCTATTGCACGCAAGCTGATTGGAATAATGCGTATAATCTCGAATAGTACACAGAAAAAAAAGCGTTCCCAAAAATGAAAATGGACCGTGAACTAGTTCACGTTTTCAGGATTTTTCCCTTTAAACGTTAGTTAGTTCCTGATTACGTGATTCAGTTCACGGTGTATTTTTGCTTGTTCTGAAATGCTTGACAGCAGTTCACGGATCTGGGCACGGACTTTTTTCCGTGTATGTGTTGTTCATAAAATGTTTTTTTCTTTTCTTGATTATAGAGATTTTCAGCCTCGGACTGGTTCATCTCCCGTCGTAATCACTCAAACACTGGTTTTGGGCATTTTCATAACTTTTCCGGGGATGAGTTTCGAACTCGTGATTTTGACGGTTCATAAAATTCTTGCTACATTAATTATATTTCAATCAAATACCGCTACAAGTACCCCTTCCTGACTTCTTTTTAGCCTGGTGAATGTTACGGTTATCTCTTAAAATATTTGAGTTCTTTCAACTAGTTTCATTTTCCAGAACTATTGATAGGAAACAACATAACATTTTGTTGTGAATTTCTTTAGTCTTAATAAACTCTTTCATCCGATTTAAATTATAGTAATTCCATTATTAAAATTTATTACCTCTCCTTGATGTAGAGAAGTCATCCAATCCTGGATAAGGTTTGAATTAGAGAAGTCTGTAAATATTTGACGATGACGTAGAACTACAAAAACAAACATTCACCGAAACATGACGTTTGCAACACTGCTGGATCGAAATCTGTACACTCTATGAAGTTAGCATGTATGTTTAATATTCTGTGCGCTTGGCAGCTCCATCCCAAATTTGTTTGGTAACTCATGTTTTTCCATGACCGAACAAATATCCTACCAACAAAATTAAATCTCCGACAATAACAAACAACACTATTAACTTCCGTTAAAAACCAATCACCCAAAAGAAAAGCCCAAAATTGTTTACGATCAACGTTTTTCTTCGAGAAAGTCTTCCATCCATCGAGTAGTGCCTCGTCATCATCAATCATCGAGTTTATCGCCTCCACCGCTGCTCTCCTCCTCCTTTGCTTTCAATTAATACCGTATTGATCAAATAATTTAGCATAAGCCATTTAAGGGATGACTTTTCGACGACGGTGCTTCCAGAAAGTTCAACCATGAACACGTGGCTTGGTAGGAAGGAATTGCTTGCTCATCCGAATAATCTTTCCTATAATGGGAGTAAGATGCGGAAACCTGATAGGGGTTTCCTCTCTGGAGGGTGAGTGTCTGAAGAACAACAATGGATGGAAGAAGTTCATGAAAAGTCTAGGGAAAGGGACACACACACACCGGGCAGGAATCGAACCCGAACGATGATGTGGCATTTGGCACTTGGGACAAAGTATCGGGTGGGGATGAGTTTTCCTTTTCATGGTTCGATAGAGGGTTATATATTGTGATGTTCTAGGATGATGAAGCCAACGATGAAGATGTGGTGAGGGATTCGTATATTAATTGATTATGATACTCGGATTATAGCGGCGTTTGCTTAGTTAAAGGATGAGACTAATTGAAATCTGATGAAAAATAATTGCTTTTAACACCTTTATACTTATCTCTTGTGGAACTGTTACATTTAATGCCTGAAATTTCACAGTCGGAATAAAACAATTCCTCAATCTAGACCTCATAATTTTTGATTATTATTGTTTTGTTTTACCGCCTTTTCACGCCTCCCTCCCCTGGCTTTTTCCCCCTCCTGAGTGGCTCCCTCTACGGTGTTTTTGATGTCGGTGTCCGTCGCCGGCAGGCAAACCACGTACCTTCACAACAATGTTGGAAATGTCATTTCCGCTGGATAGCAGTGTCGGTTTGTGTTTAGATAATGAGCACAGAGAAAAAAAGAGACAATTCCGACCCCTCGACAGCACTCAAAAAGACTCCCCCATTCCGAAAACCAACCGCCGTTTGCTGGTGGAGCGGTCTGGATTGTTGTCTAATTTGAATTTTAATGATGCGCGTGATTGCCGTCCGGTTCGACTCTGGTGGCGAGCTGTTTGTGTTTACTTCCCCGAGGGCGATTTGCGGTGCGGAGTGGCTTCTGCTTAGTCAGTCCCTGCTTCCCTTCTGCTGACATATTCTGGAGATGAAACAGTAGCTTGCAAATTGAAATTTGGCAATGTTCAACGAATATTGATTATCATTTAAGCTACCAGTAGGAAGTGAATTGTGGCAGATTTTCAATGAAAATGGTTTGAGTATACATTTTGAATCTTAGAAACGTCAAAAATAAGCTTTTATATCAATATAAACACAGTACTAGAATAAAATGAGACATAGTGATAAATTTGTAACTTTTTTGCGTCTGGGAAAAAATTGATGAAATTTTGACTGTATCAAGCTAAAAGTGCAATGTTTACGTGGGAAAAATTCATCACAATCTGTAAAGAAATTCTTGAGATGGCATCGGAGCAAAAGCAGATCAGCCGATCCAAGGGGATCCAGATGACCCAGCGGCAGTCAGGCAGCCGTAGAAAACCGAAGACATCTGATTCGGTGAAGGCAAGGAAGGTGTCGAATCTGTTCAAGCGTGGTTCGAACCTGTCGATCCATGATGTGGCGAAATAGACGGGGGTTTGTCGAAAAAACGATGAAGCTTGCCAGCCTCCACGTCTACAAGGTCAGGAATGCACCAAACCGGAACGCCAAACAAAACATGGTAGAGGCTGACGAAACCGAGGTGCGTCGGGGACAACGAGGCTTACATCAAGTCAGACACAAAGCAATTTCCAGGGCAGGAGCTTTACATTGCCACATCACGGTTGGCCGTTCCTGTAGAGGTAAAAAAGAGTCGACAAATTTGACCAAAAAGTTCTTGGTTTGGAAGGCCATCGGTGGGTCTGAAGACATGAGTGACGGGTGCCCAGAATGGGCAAATCTACCGGGACGAGTGCCTCAGAAGCACCTGCTGCCTTTCCTGTGATCTCTCGGAAGCGATACGCTATTTTGGAAGGATTTGGCATCCTGCCACTACGAGCGACCAGTGTTAGACTGGTACAGAGATAACAATGTTGTTTTTGTACCAAAATACTTCAATCCACCAAACTCGCCGGAACAAACAGATGCAGTATTGAAGTAAAAGAATCGAAATAAGTAGGCCCCGTTATTGCTCAAAAACCTTAACTCTGGTGTCAAGGACATAATATGAGCATTTGCTAATTGTAAGAAGATCCAATAAACTAATGAAACAGAAACCTAACTGAAATGTTGTTGTTTATTCCCAGAAAGTTTTAAGAAATTTTTTATAAAAATGAAGTCGTATGCGCTATTCAGAGGACAATTCATGAACGCTGCTACTAAATCACGGTGATTGGAGAAAGCTTAAAACCTACTGAATTGATTGAAGCATCCACATCATATCAATCTACTCGAAATTCATAAGAAACTGTCCTTGAAATCTTCTTTTATAACAGATCAAAGCTGTAGTTTTATTTCAAGCATTAGCTTTGCATTACTTTAGCTTTAATTAGATATAAACTTACATTTAGTTCCGCACATTGTTCTCCTACAGATGATTTCATTTTCATGTACAACGTTTGCATTAAAAAAAAAAATGGACAAAAATTGCCGATTTTTCATGGGTTTACCTACACCCGCACTGACAAAACTACTCATGCAGCATTAATCATAGTAACCCATGAGTCAGCAGACAAAATTTTACAGCTCTGTCAGTCGAACTCTAACCGTGATGGCCAAAACAGTGAAGCAACTCCGTTCAGAAGTGTCGCGTTCAAAGAACGGCACCCCGCCGTGTCGAAAAGGGACATCGTGGGGCACTTTGGGGACGCCTGAACCCCGTCCGGGCATCTAAAACATCTGGGCACAAAAAAAAAATAAGCTGAAAAAACCGGTTCCGGACGGCCGACGACCCTCAGCGACAAGAAGCTCCAAAGGATGCTGAAGAGGAAGACCGAGGGAAGAGTGCCTACATCGCTACGTGTGCTTGCCCGGGATTCAACCCCGCTGGTCAACCAGCCAAACAGTAAAAAGTACCTGGCGAACATGAACATACATGTCAGGAAGCGGATGTCACGTCCACTGGTTTCGGAGCTGCAGGCAATGACGCAGCGGTAGCGGCTGAATAAGACGGTCAACTCGATATTCCCAGCGAATCACGACGTGGCGATGGTGATGGACGACGAGACCTATCTCACCCTGCATGGCAACGACTGGCAGGGCACTTCGTATTTTACTTCCCCCACGAAGGAAGTGAGCTCCGAGGTGAAGTTCATTTCACACACCAAGTTCCTCAAGAAAGTGCTGCTGTGGCTGACAATCAGCGAGAAAGGGAGGTCAAAGCCGCTCTTCTTTCGCTCCGGACTGGCCGTGAATGGGGAAATTTATAGTACGAAATGCCTGCCGGAAGTTGCGTCGTTCATCAAGAAATACCATAAGGGCGAAGACGCGTTCTGGCCGGATCTGGCGTCAGTCCACTACTCGAAGCGATCGTTGGAGGAGATGGAGCGGCTGAAATATCGATGTGGTACCCAAGTCGGCGAACCCGTCCAACGTCCCTCAGCTGCGTCCCATCAAGAATTTCTGTGCCAACCTGAAGCGTAAGATCTACTCCAACAATTTAGTCGCGAAAACTGAGGAGGAACTGACCAGTAAAACGAAGAAAGAACTCAAAAACATGCCTAAACGCATGTTTTCGTCTGCCATGGCGAATGTTCCGGTTTACTGCTGGAGGTTGCTCGAAAGGCGTAGAATTTGTTTGCAAGTAAGCTTAAATAATTACCTTCCATGGGAAATTTATCAAAAGCAATTATCTGTCTATACTTTTAGCACCAGTCCGAAAAAAGTCCATTTTTTTAATGCAAACTTTAGTAGTTAGACAGTTAAGCGGGTGGTTTTTTGTTTTGTAGGGGGGGGGCTTAAGGCGGTCTAGCTAGGTCCCCTCTAAGCAAGAAAGTGAGGTCCGGTGGCATGTCCGACACTTGCGGAAGTGCCATGGCATCTGAAGTAGATGCCACTAAGCTAGGAAAGGCCATGGATGGGTCTGGACTCATCCGGGCCATGGAGAGGATGCGTGAAACCCTTCCTAAAGTAGTAGAAGTGTCCGAATAGTGGAATGTCATCATTGACTTTACGTCATCGCGCAACACCATTTGTAAGGACCTTAAACATAGCCTTCTCAAGCTACGTAAGACAGTTCAGGCTGCTTGTAGGGAGAAAGGAGGAGTTGTAAGTCAAGCTCCTAGCCGGACAGAGCGTCAAAGAGCGTCAAATATGGCATGGCTAGCAGCAGGGGGCGAAGAAAATTGATACTAAGCATACGCAGACGGTTGCATATGTCTCCGTGGGAGACGCCACCCTCTCTACCATGGGGGCAGGGACCTCCAAGCGGGTTAGACAGTCCCCGGGTGAAGTGGCACCCTGCACTTTAAAAACAGCGAACCAGGGACCTTTAAGGCAGAGACCAAGAACCTATGCGAACGTACCGGGGGGGCGGGCGCTGGGGGTCTGAATGTTCAACCTCGCGACCAGCTCTGGCTGGTCGTAAAGACAGAGGCCCCGGCGCCAAGTCCAGCACCAAAGGTGTGAAGTCCAGCTCGAGAGTTGTCTCAAGCGCCGAGGGGGCCCAAGCGGTAGGGCCCCAATAAGCACTGACGCAATTTATTTCTAAATCCGAAAAAAAAATCATCGTAACAAAGGGTTAAGGTCTGTATCCACATTAAACCGGACACCTTCAAATCATTGTAACTTTTGAAATATTGCACGTAGGAATGAAAAATTTCACTGTGGTTTAGCTGAGAGTCTATAATGAAAAAGACTGTGATTGATGTTTACATTTCATGTTTAGTATTCAAGATGGCGACGAAAGAAAAACAAGTGCGCGAGCGAATTTTGTACGGGCGTACGGCAAATCCTGACTTGTCAATACGGGACCTTGCAAAAACATTGGATTTGCCTAAATCCACTGTTCACGATGTGCTCAAATCATTTTCGGAACGTTTGACGGTGGAGAGGAAACCGAGAAGTGACAAAAACATTGGGCGCGCTGATCCTGTCATGGACCGAAAGGTGAAAAGGATATTAACGAAAAACCCAAATCTCTCCATTCGAACGGTGGCTCGTAAAATAGGGATGTCGCCTGGTTTTGTCCAAAAATCAAAACAACGTTTGGGACTTAAGTTGTATAAAGTAAAAACAGTTCCAAATCGTAACGACAAACAGAACTTGGCAGCAAAATCACGGGCTCGACGTTTGTACTGCGAATATTTGACGAAGTTTTCATGCGTTGTTATGGACGATGAAACTTATGTCCTGGAGGATTTCAAGCAGCTTCCAGGGCTGGCTTTTTATTCTGCTATGGCCAGAAATGCTACAGCTGAGCATTTCAGACCGAAGAAGGCATCGAAATTTCCCAAAAAATACCTTGTGTGGCAAGCAATTTGCACGTGTGGCCCGATTTGGCATCATGCCACTATGCTAAAACTGTGATGGAGTGGTACCAAGCAAATCAAGTGAACATTGTACCAAAAACCTCAAACCCGCCAAATTGCCCAGAGCTACGACCAATCGAGAGATATTGGGCTCTGATGAAGCGGAAGCTTTCTGGAACGAAGCAAGGAATCAAAGACTTGATTTCCAGCAAATTTGGACAAAGACGGCTTCTACGATTTCTGAAGAGTCTGTACAAACCCTAATGGACGGAGTTAAGCACAAAGTTCGAAAATTTTAAGCAAATACCGAATAACTATGTCTTCACGAATTGTTAAAACACATCCCATGAATCTGAAATAAACAACTACGACGGAAATATAATGCGAAATTTATGTTTAATTCATGTTTTGAGGTGTCCGGATTATTACGAATACAGACCTTAATTTATAACTCATTTACATCAAAATATTATTATTTGGACTTGTTATATCCATAAGCTCAAACTTTACGCTTGATACCCTCCATTAAGTTCTGCACAGCGTTCTCAGGCACCTTTCTGGAAATATTATCCCATTTTTACCAAAATCTTTCTCATTATTTGCCTCTTCTTTTGATTTCCCAAGGTTTCGCTTCTTAATGGCCCAATATCTTTCAATTGGACGAAGTTCTGGGGTGTTCGGAGGATTACAGTCCTTTGGTACAATGTTGAAGTTGTTTCCTGCATACCACTCCTGAGCCGCTTTACCATAATGGCAAGACGCTAAATCAGGCCAAAACAACACAGAACTCGTGTGCTTTTGGATGAACGGTAGTAGCCGTTTTTGCAGACACTCGTTGACGTAAACTTGTTGGTTAATCATACCTGTGGTTATGAAGACTCTGCTCTTCCAACCACAACTACAAATCACCTGCCAAACTATGTACTTTTTAGAGAAGTTCGACAATTTTTTAGCCTTGAAATGATCGTCAACCTTGCCACGTTGTAATGCGGTATGAAACTCAAGACCACACAGTCAAATTTTGTTAGCAATTTGTCGTAAAGCTTACGCGCTCTTGTTTTCGAACTGGTTTCCTATTACTTGGAACGACCTATATTCTCCTTTTTATAATTTTGAACTGCCTATATCCTGCCGCTTTCTTCTTTTTTTGAACGAAAGTTTGAACGATATTTTGACATTTTGTGCCACATCTAATCATCCACACAAAAGTTTGCAAGGAGCTCCATCAGCGAGACTTCAGCTGATTGCACATGTTCAGGGAATTCCATAGCTTTTGACTGGAAGATTCGATTCGCTTTGATGATAAGAGACAATACGTAGCTTAAGAAGAAGAGAATTGGCAGCGTCATCGGGTCATTAAGCTGACAACAATTAAACTGTTGTCTCAATTTGATTAGAACGAGAAGAACAACACGAGCTCCGAAAAACTGTTCCATATTCCATTTGACAACTGTCTCCAACGATAGCCATCTAGTGGCAGACGGATGCAGAACTGTGTCATCTGGGATTTCTTGGATCGTTTGAGGCTGCAGCACAAGTAAGTGCAGATATATCGCATCATTTGTTTCAGCTACAATGGCAGTTCTTTGCTTGCGTTACTTGCACAAAGGGCCAAAAAGTGGCAAGTTCATTTGATAATTATCAAATGAGGACAGTCACGTTCTCAGCAGCTTCTTGATGGATCGGTCAGAACCCATAATTACCGAAGCTCCATCTGATCCAAAGCCCACAAACCATTTTTTTTTGTAATCAGTGCCATCGATCTGCAACTGCTTATCAATTGCGCAAAACATGTTTAGATTTTCGAACTGCAAGATTATATTAGAGATAACAAAAAAATCAGGTACGAAATAAATATGCTTCATATAGCAGAAAAAACTATCGAGAACATTATTCGAACTTCCCAAAATTCTTCTGCATGAATGCATAATAATACTTCTACATTAGAAGAAGAATAGTATTTTTGTAGAAATCACTGCAAGCAATTCTCCCGAAATTTTTGGAACAATCTGCTGCGCAACTTTCAAACAAACACTTCTCCAACGGAATACCTGGAAAAAAATATTGAAGTAATATCTGGAGAACTATAAGTAAGAATCCTTGCAGGCATCGTAGACAAAATGAAAAATGATTCCGAATTTTTTAAAGTTAAGAATTCAATAGATGAGATTACGGAGCTCATGCAAAAAAATCTTCTTAGATCTCTCCAACAAATCCAGGATTTTCTCCAAGAATTACTGAAGGAAAAAATGTTTAGTTTTTGTATAGTTCCTCCAGGTGTCCTCCAGTGATTCTTTTGAAATCACAAAACATCACAAGATTAGGGATTCCTTCATTTCATTTCATCACAAGAAAGTTTTGAATAAACTGCCAATGCAATGTCAGAGGAAACTCATGAAAGAATCCCTGGAAGAATGCCTACAAACGTATGAAGAATACCTATAGAAACACAAGAAGGAATATTTAGAAAGGAATGTCCGAGTTAAGAATCATGAGAAGTTCTATGAAATTTTCTTCAAAAAATTATCAAACATAATATAATCAAAAAATTAATGGAGAAATCATTTAGGGCACACACACAAACTGACTTTCATACTGTCCTCTGTGACTGTAGTGTCAGTGTCAATTGTGTTATTTTTGCTTCAAGCCTAAACATCATACTGAAAAGTAGTATTTATAAAATGATTGGATCCTATACTGTACTTATTATTTTTATTATTATTAGTCAACAGGTAAAATGTTTACCCCAATGACAAATTGCATTACAACTAAAATCACAAAAAAGTACATATATAGTATCTAACAAACATAATTTAACATAAAACACGTCTAAAACTACACTTATTTGTTTCTCGGGCCAAGTTGAAATTAAATACACTGAAGCACCTGTTGAAGACACGAGACATGCTGCGCATTGGTTCATGTAAGCCATAGTTAGTCCTTGCAGGCGAAATGTTGTGGAACGAATGTGAACGAAAATTGTGACGACGTATGTTGATGTTCAAGAGGCTCAGCAGCGAAGAACTGTCAACGTTTCCTTGCAGGAGGTCTCCAATAAAGCATGATTTTGCCACGTTGCGCCTCGCCTCTAGTGATTCAAGATTTATCAGCATACAGCGGCTTACATAACTAGGCAAGTTGAGTGGATCTCTATACCTGAGATGACGTAGAGCGAAACGGATAAATTTTCGCTGATTGGCCTCGATGCGTTGGATTTCATTCTGGTAATAAGGTAATCATATTACACTAGAATATTCCAGGATAGGACGCACAAGTGAGCAGTACAAAGCTTTCAAACAGTAAACATCTTTGAACTTTTTGGCAAAGCGGAATAAGAATCCAAGCTGCGATGACGCCACTACGTACGCGACGTGATCCTTGAAATTCAGTTTGGTATCAATCAGAATCCCCAAGTCCTTTACTGTCGATGCGCGCTGTAGTTGTGTACCCCTCAATGCATAGTTGAAGTGGAAAAGTCAGTGTTTCCGGCCAAATGATATAACCGAGCATTTGGACACGTTCAGTGACATTCGGTTGGCTGCATATCCATTCAGCGAAAACTTCCAGTTGTTGTTGCAGGAATAGCGCGTCATGTGGTTTCTTAACCGTACAGTAAAGCTTAAGATCATCGGCGTATGAAAGTTTTAAGCAGTCTAGGATGAAATTGACATCGTTCATATAGAGCAAGAATAAAAACGGCCCCAAGTGATCAGCATTTGACCAGGCAGGTTTTGTCGGTTCGTGAGTAAATTTTATTGGAACAAACTGGTTGATGGCATACAGGAGGATTCCAGACATGGAGCGAGTTTTGCATCATAATCTCGAAGAACTTCGTCTCAATTGATACCTGCGAAGAATTCATTCATGCCATTGAAATCGGCCTTACTGAAATCGTAAGAGACGCTATTCGATGTACCATGGTAGCGTTGCTGAGGGCATATCTTGAGTTTCAAAAGCACAGGAGGATGGTGCCTACTGATTTTAACGAGCGGCGACGGAGCTTGCATAACCATACATTCCTCGCATAGATCCTTACTAACGAAGCAAAGATCCAGCGTGCGATTGTTTTCATTGACAATTCCATTCAACTGCTTGAGTCCAGCCGTGCTATATGCATCAAGCAACTTTCGTGACGCCAGGTTAATCGACGTACGAGATGTATTCGGGAAAAGGGAACCATAAAAATTATATTGCCAAGAGATCGCGCTCAGGTTAAAATCGCCCACAATGATGAGGTTGTTTCTCGGTCCCAGTTGCGAGACTATCCTGTTGAGTGAATCAAGATGCGTTTCTATTAGTGTTTCGTCGTTCACCCGATCGGGAGGGATGTAGACGACGCTTAGGTAGAGTGTTGCGTCAACAGTGGTGATTGCGACCCATAATTGCTCAACTGTTGAGCTAGGAGGAGGACATATTGCACGAGATTTATAACTTGGGCGAACTGCTAGCAATACACCACCTCCAGTGCTTTTGATGCTGTTTGAAGGCGACCGGTCTTGTCGATAAACGGAATACGACTCGTCGAAGTGTTTCCGTTGAGCCAAGTTTCGGAAAGCGCGTAAACGTCATAGCAGCCGTCACTAAGGGCCAACTGATAATCAGCGAGACAGCTTTGGTAACGTTTTGGTAATATAACAGGATGTTTGAAGAGGCAGGTGCAACATTACTTACTTGGGGTGCACTCGAGCTATGATGGGCAGCATCAAAGACCGTACCGCTAGCACAGGAACGTCTGAACTGCGACGGCTCGACTGAGCTAGGCGTCCGGCGTCTCGGGTCCGATGACGGTAAGCTCGGTTGATTAGTGAAATTGCGCAAACATGACGTTTGGTTCGGAGCACTAAAATCCAAAGAACCATCAAGAAACGAATCGTTCGGAAAAGCAGCGTACTTGCCTGCGGTAGGGGTTTGGAAGATCCCGTCTCCCAACTCAAACGCAGGGCCGGAACGGCTGTTGTTCGCTGGCGGGATGGGCTCGACTGCAATGAGAGGGATAGGGACTTCCTTTGGGCTTCTGGCAAGTGTGCGTTCCGGTGTAGAGCAAGATGACAGTTGGTGGTCGCATCCGAAACTATCCCAAACTGGCACGATAGAAGCAGAAGAAGCGCTGCAACACGAAAGTTCATCAGGCAGAGAATTGTTACAAATCGATGCATACTTGCCTGAGTGAGGAGGTTGAGAAACCCGCCCACCGAACTCGACCACAGGGCCAGAACGACTCTGATGGGAGGAAATAAAACGGCTTTGGTGGCAGAAAACTGGGTCGAGTGGTTTGGGGTCTCCCATAATGCGACAGGCAGTGCGTTCTGAGAAGATTGCAGCAACGGTGAGGGACATCGGAAGTTCGTTTCGTATGCAGCAAAAACAGCGACGAGGCTTATTGTCAACATTCAGTACAATCACTTCGTTATCTGTAGGTTCAGTTTGTCACTGTTCCGGTCCATTCCGGGCGATTTTGGTAACTTTCTTCGACCGAGAATCAATTCTCATCGTTGCGCCTTACCGTGGGGATGAAAATCCACAGCTGGCTGCTGTTATTTTGCTGTTTAATGGCCCATTCACATGTTTGCTAATACTGTGCGATAAAGCATCAAAAGCGTCACCTAAGCGACAGGGTAGGTTATCTGTCAATGACTGATAACATTCATGCTAATGTTATCAATTAATGCATTTTCTGAACATATTAGTGATGATATGAACCCGGCTGGTTCACAACGTTTATTTCACTGATGGTTGCGCCTTACCGAATGATGCCTTTAACTGGATCACGCAAAAGTACCTTATTTCACTGCTCGTTTCTTCCCCCATCCGGCTGGCTGCAGATCCACCGCTGGCTCAGATCAATCGACTGCCTAGTCAACGACTGGCTAGCCAGCGGTTGCTTAGCCAACGGCTTATCAGCAACAGGCTGCTGTGCCATCTTCTACCTGGCCAACGGCTGGCCACCAGCGAACCCGCCGGGGTACTTGCCACCGCCAGCTCACAATCCAACACTTGATTCTCGTCGCTCCCAACAGTTTCAAGGCTGCCGAACGATTGAAGCATTTCGCGAATGTGCTACTACTGCATATGAGACCTCCCTTACTTACATATGAAATCTGTGATGGGAAAATACTGTGCATCCAGTGAATTTAGTCAGAAAAACGTAATTGTAAGACAACAGCTTTTATTATCGTAATTTTGAAAAGTTTACAATTTTTCAAGGATGATTTTTGATTATTGATTTGATACCCGTGAAAACTTTCAACCGATTGATGTAAACATCTTCAAAATCTATCAAGGATTATTTGAGTTGTTATCTCTTAATTTATTTCAATATTTCTGGATGTTCGATATTTTTCAATTTTCATTTGAGTCCCTACCCTAGTAGTCTACGTCAATAAATTAAATTTTACAGTGCCATATGTGGCGATGTTAAGAACTAATACAAATTTTCATACGGTGCGTTATATTTTTATAAAACTACACAGTTAAAAAAACATTTAGTTTTCGGCGATATCTAATGCAAATAAAGGGAATGCTAGATGTGGCAGAAAATAATGGAGTGTTTCATGTCAATTCTCTGGAATCAGGTCTGTTGTAAGGGAAGATTGCAAACATTGTTGCATGGCGTATGAAAGATTGCATACAATTTCGTTGTTTACGACTGCTTGGCTTAGAATCAAATGAGGGGGAAGTTTTACGTGCCTGTTAAAAGTCATTATTTTTTTCTGGTATCATTCGAAGACAACAAAATTGTTAAGTCTTGAGCCAGGCGTTCTTCAGATGTATTGCAGCTCCGTGTATTTTTTCCTATCTTTTATCTCTCTCTCGCAAATTTACCTTGCTATTTCAAATTGATGAATCTCGATCGTTAGTGAATAAACATCGAATCGAACTACATCAGATTGCTCACAGCAAGTGAGCATACAAACTGATGGGATTAAATACCCAATATCTAGTACAGATTCTGAGTTATATCCATTTTAAATTTTGAGGTAATGGCTGCCGTCGTGAATGCTGCAGCACAAGCCCTTAAAGGTTAGTTTTAATTTGGTTTTGTGCTAATTAAGAATTTTCTCCCTAGGTGAAGCAACTTATAATCCCTTGATCATAATAAGGAGTGTATCGAATATAAGCTATCCACATACATTTGCGTTGTACGCATGTATTTGTGATGGTTTTTTATGCTCTGAACACTGCATGCTGTGCGTTTGACTGTCAGATTTCTTTTGTTTACTTGTTTGTGCGGTTCAAATTCTGCGTTTTCAAAATGTCGCGTATTGAAAAGGAAGTGAAAATTAAGGTTCTGGACACATGGCTAAGTGAGAAGGGTATTACTATGCGAAAATTGGCGAAGCGGTTTGGAATTCATCATGCGAGTGTTAAAACAATCATTAATAAGTTTGGAGAACACTATTCTTTGGATGAGCTACCAGGAAGAGGCAGAAAACCCGGTTCTTCCAACCCGAAACTGGAGCAGAAAGTGGTATCTCTAATCATGAAGAACAAATCAATGTTAATACGTGATTTGGCCAAAAAAGCAGGAACGAGTGTCGGAATGATCCAGCGTATCAAGAGGCGAAACCACCTGAAGACCTACAAGAAGCAGAAAATCTCGAAACAAAGTGCAGAACAGAAGAAGCGAGCAGCAACAAGGGCCCGGAAATTGTATTCGCGTCTTTTGCAGCGTCCGGATGCATGCGTTTTGATGGACGATGCGACCTATGTAAAGGAGGACTCAAAAACCCTTCCAGGTCCACAACACTTTACTGCCGTCGTTGGAGAGGATGTGAGCGATGCGGACAGGTCGATTCAAGTGGAGAAACTCGGTCGAAAGGTACTGGTATGGCAAGCAATATGTTCCTGTGGTTTGAAGTCAACCATTTTTTACACTACCGGAACTATAAATGCGGAAATCTATCGATCTGAGTGTCTCCAGAAGAGATTGTTGCCTTTATATAAGAAGCATAGTACACCTCCACTGTTTTGGCCGGATTTAGCGTCGCCTCACTATGCCAAAACCACTCTCAATTGATTTGCGGAAAAGGGTATAGATTTCGTTGAGAAAAATATCAATCCACCAAATTCCGCTTCGACCCATCGAACGTTACTGGGCAATCGTGAAGAGGGTCTTCAAGAAGACTGGTAAGGCAGCTGGGAACATGCAGGAGTTCAAAAAAATTTGGGCTCAAGCGTCCAAAAAAATGCGATGCAACACTTGTCCGGAACTTGATGAAGAGCATTCGATCCAAAGTTCGAAAATTCGTGAAGGAATAACTTAAATTTCATCCGGTCTTCATTATGTTCAAGTTTAACCTCGTACAACAAAGGATCAATTTTTTGTATGAATTAAATATCGGTTTTCAACATAATTTGAAAGAAAGTTTGTGGATAGCTTATTTTCGATACGCTCCTTACATTTGTAGATAAACTGCC
Organism: Aedes koreicus; assembly: GCA_024533555.2. NCBI lineage: Eukaryota > Metazoa > Arthropoda > Insecta > Diptera > Culicidae > Aedes > Aedes koreicus. The sequence goes on from JAHHFK020003760.1 coordinate 154,332, forward strand.
CAGAAAAAAATAATGAATTTCAACAAGGGCCTAAAATGCTAAGCAAACTGAGGCTTAAATAACGAAATTGTTTGCAATCTTTCATGCGCCATACAACAATGTTTGCAATCTTTCATGCAACAGGCTCGATTCAGGCGTTATCTGGCTTGAGTTCACATGAAATATCCCATTATTTTCTGCCAAATCTAGCATTTCCTTTATGTGCATTAGAAAACGCAGGAAATTCAATGTTTCTTTTTATCTGTGTGAGATTCAAATTTTGATTATTCTTAGAGCTTTTCGAGGGATAATGAACTACAGGGTGCGGCAGAAAATAATGCGAAAATGTTCAAACTTGAGTATTGGGTTAATTCGTGGAGCTAGTGACTAATTTCTGTCGAAAGTGTATTTGTTTATGTTTACTTTCAAGTGCTGCATCCAGATATTCTATTTGTTTTATTGCAAATTCGTCAAAATGTTCGCGAAAGAAGTGATCACCAGTTTGTTGCTCGCCCAGAAGAAGCCGAAAGAGATTGCCAAGGTGGTAGGGTGCCATTTGGCAACAGTTTACCGCATAAAAAAGTCCCTGCAGGATGGTCCTAAGCAGCGGAAGCCGGGAAGCTTTGCACGCACGCCGGACGTGATCAAATCGGTCCGTGCAAAAATTGCTCGCAACCCGGTGCGTTCCATAAGAAAACTTGCAAAGGAAGCCAATATTTCGGAGAAATCCATGCGGAGAATCATCAAAGAAGACCTGCATGCGTCTTCCAAAGCCAGAGTGAAACGCCACTTGATTACGGACCGGGTCAAGGAACTACGAGTGACTCGTTCCAAGAGATTGCTTTCCTTGTTGAAGAAGGAAAAAATGATAATCCTGTTCTCCGACGAAAAGCTATTCAGCATTGATGCTGTGGCCAACAGCCGCATGGACCAGTTCTTTTCATCGCAGAAAATGGAGAACGTTCCGGAAAAAGTGAAATTCAAATTTCAAATCAAACATCTGGCTGGTGTCATGATGTTTGGCTTGGTGGCGTCCAACGGTTTGAAAATGCCACCTGTTTTCATTGATACTGGATTTAAAATCAATACCGAAGTGTATATCGGTATTTTAAAGGACCAAGTGCTTCCCTGGGTGAAGGTCAACTTCTCCGAGGAACCAAAACGTTGTCCTACAGCAGGATTGAGCGCCGTGTCACACGTCCAATCGAACCCAACAATGGTTGAACGATAACATGAAGTTTTGGCCGAAGGATTTGTGCCCCCCTAGCAGTCCAGATCTTAATCCGTTGGATTATTCGATTTGGGCATATGTTGAAGCACGATCCTGAAAAACATCATACCCTAGTGTGAAAACCCTGAAGTCAACCATAACACGCACATGGCAGTCAGTGTCGGAGGACTACGTCCGAAGGCATGCTCTGGTTTCCGGCGTCGGCTCGAGGATGTTATTAATAAAAATGGAGGACACATTGAATTAATTTGTTTAAAAGGACTTTATTGTTGATATTATTGCTTGAATTAGTTGAAAATGGGATTGAAAGAAATAGAACAAATTTTCGCATTATTTTCTGCCGCACCCTGTACCCTAGCAAATACTCAGATCTGATTGCAGAATCAAGTCACTACTTGACGTTAATTATCATACAAGTATCAAGTATCAGTACATGTCATCACATGTCCCTGTACAAGTCAAAACATCTAAGATCCCTAATAATTTAAAAATATAGTACCTGGTAAAAAAAATTAACGAGGTATAATATGAAGATTGAGTCTATGCCTTGCCATAAGGCGGCACCATAGTGCATGTAAACTTTTTATACTCACTGTTGCAAATTTCGTCCATTTATTTATCGCTGATCTCAAAGTTATTGGTCAAATATCTATAGTTTTGCAGATAATAAAAATCGTGGCCTGGCAACATATAGAAAAAAAAACAATTTCGCGTCAAAAAAAAACAAATTAAAATAAACTAGAGTAATATTGAAATTTCAGATTAAAGTAACCGTTAAGTAAGAACTCTCAACTTCCGATTTGCTCGAAAACATTATTTTTGTCGCTTGAACACTATTGTTTTTTGACCCTCTCAGTTAATAGTCAAATTTGTGGTAAAAGTCTAAATATCAATCAAATTTTTGATCTACGAATATGTATATTACCTATGAAAATCAATAGCTTCATCGTTTCATCGTTAGCTATGTCTGTTAGTTTCAAGATGAAAAAAAATGCAAAGGAAAATTATTTTTAGGCATTTTACAATATTTTAACTTAATTCATTTTCTGGAAAATTAAACTTCATTTCGTAACATTCTGTGAGAAGAAACAGTCACTGCATTTGTACTGGCCTAGACTTAAGCATTCAGTTTTGTGAATCTGAGCCCTCTATTCAGCAGCTTATAGTAAATTGTGTTATGCCCGATAGGTGCGCAATCAGCTTTAACTCTGCTGCAGACAAAAATTTACGACATTAGTTACAGATCCAAGAACTTTAATTACCCGGTACTTGTTTTATATGTTACTCATTATAGTCAAAATCTCGTAATTTAAGTAAATTCATATCTTTTTTTAAAATAGCTAATTACACTGTCAGTATTTTTAAGTACGTTGAGGAACAGAATACTAGTACAGCTTCAAAATTCATTCATTACAATTGAAACAACACCCATATTAAAAAAAGCAGGGCTATTCCGCATGATTTTGTAATAGTTGAAGAGTGCGTGAATTGAGTCCGATGATGGCTCATAAAAGGAAAAACAAAGAAATCGAGTGTCTTCATCAACATTCGTGCCGCGGCCGACTGCGCGGTGGCTGCTTGTGGTAACCACTCAGTCATATTAACAAGTTGTAGATGCTTTAATAAAGGCTATTGATTCGATTGTTGAGGCACTAGGTAATACGGCATTGGACACAAATGAATATGTCTTCAAGCAATCTGTCTGCAACTTGTCGCTCGCACACATTTACATTATTTTATTAAACACATATAAGAGATAAAAAAAATTTATAATGGAGCTCCCAACGACCATTTTCAAATATATTTTTGTTTTGTGCACCTAACTATTCTCTCCGACTTTTCATTGGCATTTTCCTTTGATTTCTACTGAAGGCTACAGGATTCACCGTGTTTTCTTAAGGTTGATATCAAATCCTCCCTATCTCCAACGGTTGCATTGACGTGGTCAGGTGAGCGATCGAGGATTGTCGTCGTGGAGATTATTGCGTGAAGAAACGAAATCAGTAACTAGATTCGTTTCATGGTGGCATGCAATGTCTTCAACGAATGATTCCTCATCGTAGCTCCATCCACGAGGTGTGCAACCGTCAATGCTAATACTAATACTAATGCTTAATTTAATGTCTTGACTACCGCAATAACCCACACCAGAACTCACACATGGAAGCCTACACTGGAGTGTGCACCGCAGTGAATCTCTTTCACCTCAGTGAATTTGAGCGCTCTTCTTCAACACTTCATCCATGATCTTCGTGCTGTGCGAAAAAAGATTCATTTTCTTTTTTTGTCATGCCTTTCACACCTCCGGGAATGAATCTTGCGTGAGAATGAACAAAAGAGAAGCGCTTTTGTTTAGGCGGAAAGAGTGTTGAGTAAATATTTCACTTCTCTACCCCACACAGAGGAAACGGACATCACTGCTCTAGGTTACACCGATCTTAATTTGAATTTTTTGTCTACGATCGCATAGTTTCTCCAGGCGACTCACAAAAAAATTATCTTCCATTAGCAGACCCTTCAAGTTGTCGTGATGTCCGCCACATCGAGATCCACAGTTTGTTTCACCGAACTTGAACGACGTGACGCCACTCTAATCAGGTGATTGATTGAGTTTAATCCAAAGTAAAATTAAAAGTTGTCACCCGGCCCGGGAAACATGTGTCTTCCCGCCAACAACCTTTCAGCGCTTACAGCTAATATCCATAAAGCGAGTCGAGTCGTTTTCACTTCGAAAAAAAAAACACAATCTGATGAAATATGGTTACACTCCAAAAATTGAGAGATAAATTGTATTAATATATCGCTCGCATGGATGGTAACTTATACAGGGACTTATCAATTTTCCCAACTCCACTGGTCGTCGGCCGACCATCGCAATCCGATTATGCTGCGTTATCGACTAGCAGCGGCATGGAGAAACTAAAAGCCAACGACCAATCCCACGGTTACATACAGGCGGAGCCGGACTAAAAACCGAATTATCCGCCGGATATTGGTTCGTCGTCGAGTGCTGAAACCCGCACACGCATGCCAGTCAGCCGAGCTCGCTGGTTGTCACCAACCACTCAGAGCATGTACGCATTCTCGATGTGAAAGAAAGCCATAATTGAGAGATGATTGCTTTTTTGCCTATGCGAAAAGGGTTAATTTTCGCTTCGGTAATCTAATAAATTCCTTCATCCATGGCATGGTGGTGGTCGGCGATTGTTGCCGCTTTTGATTGTATGCAGAACTATGGAGGGACTGTGAAGGGCGGAAAACTAATTACAAGTAGAATATTGGAATTTTTTGACTGCTGCTTCTGCTGCTGCTGGCGGTGGTGATGGTGGTTTGGTAAATTCTCTGGATCATCTCCGGGGAATGCCTCCGAAGTGAACGCGTTACTTTCGATGTGTTGAATAATATTGGATGATGGATTAGAAGAACATTGTGCCATGCCTGTGGGTGGACTTCTAGGAAGAAAGGTTCATGGCCCGGTTCGATGGGAAGATGGGATCAGCTATTGGTTTTCGGTGAATTGCTTCGCCGGATGAGATTGCATTGTTATCTAATTAGGAAATTCTTGTTGGAAACTTTTCGGATGTTAAGTATCGGCAGCTTTATTAGTTCTAACGGATTGCTGAGGGTGACGTTTGTTAAGAGAGGGTTCATTTGAGACAATGATGGGAAGTTTGAGACTTATTATACGTTGCAAGGTCTTTATGTTTAGGATAATAAACATAACGTTTTTTACAGTGGTGTTTGCATCTTTTTAATACTGTAGCGTTTTTCTCTACGTCTTAAATAACATCGATTAGGTTTTTTTTTTTACAAATTTCATGTGTTTATCTCTGCTTGATCATAACAGCAACATCAAAAGATCTCCTTCAAACACACATGGTAGCCAAATGCATTCGATTGGGACAGCAAACGCAGGCCAATTCCGAACCGGCGGCAACATTATCATCATGCTTGTGAGCACCGTTGCCAAGAAATGGAAATGAGTGGCTTCTGCACTCTCTCTCTGGTCGGGTGTTGAATCGAAGAAAAATGACACCATAATTTACACATAGTTTTTGAAACCTATCAACAAACACACGCGACACTGGGAGTACCAGCCGAACGCTTTAAATGGTGGTGAGTTGTTAAAAGTTTGCTGTAAATCATGCTCGTCGGTGTTGTTGTTCCATTTTTCATGGGTGACCTTACTAGGGTTAATGCAACTAGCAGCAAAGTTTTATAAGTTGTATTTTCCATTCCGATTTGTTTGATATAAATCATCGAACAACCAAAGCGTACCTTCCTGAATTAATCAAATTAGCTCTACAGCTGTTTATCCAAGCTATACCGGAGTAGAACTTTGAAAAGCGTGCAACGTCATTCAAATGGTTCCGTTAGATCCAGGCAGCTTTCAGCTGTCTACATCGTTGCACTATGTCGACATGCAAAATACACGTGGTGGAATTCATTTATCCTTCATATGTTGTAGCCAAGCCACTCGCCCTGCCGCTTCTCCTCCGGCATTCCATTCACGAATACTCAACAACACTACACTGCTATCTCACAGCGAACAGCGACTACGACGTGCTGCATCACCGTTCGTTGGCTAAACACTCAGGCACAACAACATTTCACGGTGGTTTTAACAAACACAATTAGAACAAATTGAATTTAATAATCATATCAACATCAAATGACTAAAGTTGATGAATTTGTGAATAGGCGTACGGTTTGAGACAGAGCAGAGGGATCCGTTTGCATCACAAATGGGAACGCATTGAGCGGCGAGAATGACGAGAGCATTTTGTGTTTTATTCATGTAGTCAGACTTTGAGCGAAAGCGGATTAGGGATGATGGATTACGACGTTTTTGTGCATAGGCAGATACCGATATAAGCAGCGAAGCAACAGTGTTTTAGTTTGGTGTTTTATTTTTATCATCAACTTGTAAACGAAATCATTATTTTTTTTTTCAATTTGAACATATTTTTTTAAATAACTCACAATTGGCGCTCTACTTAGCTGCTGTCTATGAGAGCAAGGTTTTAGCTTCATTGTATTTTGAACATAAGTTATTTGTATTATAAATCACACTCAGCATGATGTACACTACTTTTGGAGAAGTTATTTTCCTTTCATACCTAGTGATTTTTTTTTGTCTTTATTAGGGTGACTTTTAACCTCCTGGGTTAGTTCGTCACCTCATACCTAGTGAGCAGAGAATGGAACTAATAATAAAGACTGTACTTGAAACAAATTAAACACATTGATGAGCTTGTAAGTTTTCAGCATGTGGGTTGTTTTTACTGAAACTAGGTAAGGGATCATCCATTGATTAGGTCACGAAAAAAACTGTCACGTTTTTTGTATGGACTTTCAAAATTTGTTGTATGAATAGTAACGTTTTCCTAGCACCGCCCCCCCCCCGCCTTACTGCGTTATTTAGTTTATGAACCTTCCCTAAGAGTGTAATGTTTAAGTAGGTAAAATTTCATTGCAATCTGTGTAGTCATTATCGAGATGGCATCTCGATAATCTGACTACGTTCCACAGATGGATCGGAAAACATCATGGATTCCATCATTCGACGGTGTCTCGGATGGTGAAGTCATTCAAGGAGGCTCAGACGACCCAGCGATGGTCAGGCAGCGGCAGAAAACCGAAGACAGCTGATCTGGTGCAGGCAAGAAAGGTGTTCAATCTGTTCAAGCGTCGACTAAACCTTTCGATTTGCGATGCGGCGAAGAAGGTGGAGGTTTCAATCTGGTTTGTCGAAAAAAAAAAAACGATGAAACGGGCCGGCCATCAAGTCTACAAGGTCAGGAAGCCATCAAACCGGAACGACAAACATAACACGGTAGCCAAAATCTGCGCCAGGAAGTTTTCCCGAGCGTTGTTAACGAAACCGAGGTGCGCCGTGATGGACGATGAGACTTACAGGGTGGCAACGTAGATCCACTTGAAAATTGTTATAAAACCTGTCAGGATTGTATTTCTCACTCATTGCACTCTTAATAACAAGTCAAAGTTTTAAACTTACATTGTGTTTAGTGAAGATCACATCTTTCTTCTTTATTGGTAATCACGGTTCGAAAACGTTTTTCAATATTGTTGCAAGCCGCACGCACCACCTCTTCCGGCATTTGATCTCAAATCTCAACCTAACGTTTTTTAAATTAGTTCAAACACATATGCTTTAAGTCGCCCAATTTCTCCAGCATGTATCCCTAGATACTGAAGTCCAGTGAGATCAAATCAGGAGACGATGCAGGCCACTCAGACAAACTGATGAAACATGGTAAATTTTGTTCACACCACTGCTGAACAACTACTACCTTATGCGCTGGAGCTAAATCCTGTTGGAAACAAAAACTTTCCTCTCCAAAAAGTTTCATAACCCAGAGAAATAGGTGGTATTCGATAACGTATTGTAAATAATACTCCTTGTAGTTGTTTTCACGCGCCTGTCTATGATTTATTTATTTAAATAGCCATACATCGTATTTACGATATGACTTCATCTACAACATTTCGCCAATATACTCGGTCTATGGCTGCCACTCAACAACCTCGTTGACGACCCACACTCGCCAGATCCTGTTGCACCTGGTCCGCCCATCGTGCTCGCTGTGCCCCACACCTTCTTGTACCGGCCGGATTCGAGACGAACACCATTTTTGCAGGGTTGTTGTCCGGCATTCTCGCAACATGCCCTGCCCACCGTATCCTTCCAGCCTTCGCGACCTTCTGAATGCTGGGTTCGCCGTAGAGTTCAGCGAGCTCGTGGTTCCATCTTCGCCGCCACACTTCATCCTCCTGTACGCCGCCAAAGATGGTCCTAAGCACCCGGCGTACGAAAACATCAAGTGCTTGCAGGTCCTCCTCGAGCATCGTCCACGTCTCGTGCCCGTAGAGAGCAATCGGTCTTATCAGCGTTTTGTACATGGTACATTTAGTTCGGGGGTGAATCTTTTGTGACCGCAAGTTCTTCTGGAGCCCGTAGTAGGCACGACTTCCACTGATGATGCGTCATCACGGCTGTTGTTGTTGTCAGCCGTAAGCAAGGATCCAAGGTAGATGAATTCTTCCACCACCTCAAATGTATCCCCGTCTATCGTAACACTCCTGCTAGCATGTACCTCCTGCTAGCATGTACTTTGTTTTCGACACATTCACCTCCAGTCCGACTTAAGCAGCTTCGCGTTTTAGGCGAGTGTACATTTCTGCCACCGTTTCAAATGTTCTGCCGACAATGTTCATGTCATCCGCAAAACAAACGAACTGACCGGATCGAGTGAAAATCGTACCCCGGCTGTTGAGCCCGGCTCTTCGCATGACACCTTCTAGCGCAATGTTGAACAACAGGCACGAAAGTCCATCACCTTGACGTAATCCCCGGCGTGATTCAAACGAGCTGGAATGTTCGCCCGAAATCTTCACGCAGTTTCGCACACCGTCCATCGTAGCTTTAATCAGTCTAGTGAGCTTCCCGGGAAAGCCGTTCTCGTCCATAATCTTTCATAGCTCTATGCGGTCGATACTGTCGTACGCCGCCTTGAAATCGATGAACAGATGATGCGTCGGGACCTGGTATTCGCGGCATTTTTGGAGGCCTGTCTATGAACAAGAGGGGTGTTTTGCCTTTTGACGATATGGCATCCCAAACCATCACCGCAGAAGTACTTTGGTATCGTTCAACCCCTTATTTGTCAGCTGGTATTTCACGAAGCATGCTCCATATACACGATCATTTGTTTGTTTACAAACACTTTCAAAGTAAACAATTTTCAACCGGAAAATCGCGCGAGACGTCGATGAATACTCTTTGGAATACGGCGCGAAGATTGCGTAACCGAACTACAAACAACGAAAGCGAGGAGTACTCTGACCAATGGATCCTCAAGTTTGCGCGAGAAGTTGGTCCAGATTCTGTGCCGCCACGGATGATTTCTCACGAAACCGAGAATTCGATGAATGAGATCAGCCAACCTTTTTCAATGGTAAAACTCTCTCTCGCACTCCTTTCGTGGCCAGGGGCTGATAGAATCAAGTTCAACTTACTTAAGAACCTCCCAGACGTCGCCAAAAGGCGGGTGTTGAACGGGATTAATCGGTTTGGGGGTAAAAAAATTTTTCGGATGATTGGAGGCGGGTGAGAGTTATTGCCATTCGAAAACCTGGTAAACCCGCGTCCGACCACAACTCCTATCGACCCATCACGATGTTATCTTGTATTCGAGAGTTGTTGCAGAATATGATCCTCTTCCGTCTGGACAAATGGGTTGAGACGAACAACCTGCTTTCAGATACTCAATATGGTTTCCGTAGGGGTAAGGGAACGAACGACTGTCTCGCGTTGCTTTCCACAGATATTCAGTTAGCTTTTGCTAAAAAAGAGCAAATGGCTTCTGTTTTCTTGGATATCAAGGGGGCTTTTGATTCAGTATCTGTTGAAGTTCTTTCAGATAAACTCCACGCTTGTGGCTTTTCACCATTAATGAATAACTTTTTGTACAATTTGCTGTCAGAGAAACATATGAGCTTCTCTCATGGAACCTCTACAGCTTCCCGATTTAGCTACATGGGTCTCCCCCAGGGATCATGTTTAAGCCCCCTTTTGTATAATTTTTATGTCAAAGACATTGACGGTTGTCTAAGTGACAACTGTACGTTGAGACAACTTGCAGATGACGGCGTAGTGTCTGTCACGGGACCCAATGGGGTCGATCTGCAAGGACCCTTACAGGATACCTTAGACAATTTGTCTACTTGGGCTCTAGAGCTAGGTATCGAATTCTCTACGGAGAAAACTGAGTTGGTAGTTTTTTCTAGGAAGCATAACCCTGCACAACCGAAGCTTCAAATTTGGGGTAAGCCGATAACTCATTCTATGTCCTTTAAATATCTTGGGGTCTGGTTCGATTCAAAATGCACCTGGAGATCCCACATTGAGTATCTGAAGCGAAAGTGCCAGCAAAGGATCAACTTTCTTCGAACAATTACCGGGACCTGGTGGGGAGCGCATCCGCAAGATCTTCTAACGTTGTACCGGACAACGATTTTGTCGGTTATAGAATACGGTAGTTTTTGTTTTCAGTCAGCGGCTCGGTCGCACATCATCAAACTGGAACGTATTCAGTATCGGTGTCTTCGTATCGCGTTAGGTTGCATGCACTCGACTCACACCATGAGTCTTGAAGTGCTGGCTGGCATGTTGCCACTCTCGGATCGGTTTACAGAATTATCTCTCCGGCTCCTCACCAGGTGTGAAGTTATGAACCCCCAGGTAATCGAAAACTTTGAGAAGCTTCTCGAGTTGAATCCTCAAACTCGCTTCATGACTTTGTACCATTTGTACATAACACAGGATGTCAGCCCTTCGCCGAATATTTCCAATCGTGTTTGCTTCTCCAACTTCGACAATTCGGTTCATTTTGATTTATCCATGAAGCAGGAGCTTCATGGAATCCCAGAGCATCATCGTCCTATGATTGCTCCGGTAATATTTGCTGCAAAGTTTGGCCAAGTTGATTCCACTAAATCGTTCTTCACTGACGGATCATTGATAGAGGAGTCAGCAGGCTTTGGTATATTTAATGAAATTTATAGCGCCAATCGTAAACTTCAAGCTCCTTGTTCCGTATATGTCGCTGAATTAGCGGCAATACACTTTACGCTAGAAATTGTTGCCTCATTAACACCGGATCAGTATTACATTTTCACGGATAGTCTCAGTTCTATAGAGGCTATTCGCTCCTTGAGGCCGGTAAAGCACTCCTCGTATTTTCTCATGAAAATACAGGAGCTTCTAAGTGCTTTATCTTCGCGTTATTTTATCATCACCTTTGTATGGGTCCCATCTCATTGTTCAATTCCGGGCAATGAGAGAGCGGACTCGCTTGCAAAGGTGGGCGCTATAGAAGGCGATATTTATGATCGACAAATCGCCTTCAATGAATTTTTTTTACTATTTTTCGTCAACAGTCACTCGTCAGCTGGCAGTATAAATGGAGTAAAGGAGATTTGGGGCGATGGCAACATTCTATCATCCCAAAGGTGTCGAAGAAATCTTGGTTTGGGGGGATGGATGTGGGTCGAGACTTCATTCGTGTGATGTCTCGCCTCATGTCCAATCATTATTCTTTGAACGCTCATTTATACCGTGTTGGGCTGAGCGACAGCAATCTCTGTGAATGTGGACAAGGTTACCAGGACGCAGATCACATTATTTGGTCATGTGCTGAGCATCGTGGAGTCAGATCTGAGCTTTATGATTCCCTTCGGGCTCGAGGTAGACAACCCAATGTACCGGTTCGAGATATTTTGGCTGTACGTGATCTGGAGTTTATGAAACTCATTTATGTGTTTTTGACTAACATTAGCCTTAGATTGTAGTTAGTTTAACCTGTATGTTTACTGTAAGTTTTTTTTATCTGTGTTTTGTGTGTTTTTTTTTCTTTCTCAAAAATGTTCAAGTCAAAAGAAAACCAAAAGTTGTATATTTATAAGTGTTTAGCCAATTCCGAATTTAAAATAAACGTGCTTTGTAAAATATACTTCAAATTCCCACCCATCTTCCCATCCGTTAAATTGTTATTCCTATTAACCTCGAGACGGCCGCGAGTAATCGGTTCTATCCCCTTAACGTTAGTTTTAAGATAATTGATGTATATAAATATGAAAACTTGGCTCCGTAAAGTTGATTCGATTGAGCCTGTACAAATAAATGATTTAATTAAAATTTTGACCGCAATATGGTCTCGTTTTGAATGACTACTTGCCGAATTGAATGATAGTAGTCCCAAACACCAGAAAAGTATGCTTGCTTTTCAAAAGTTAAACGTCATTTCAGGTGTAAAGCTGAATCGATTCAGAATGGTTGTGCTAAATTGTGTTAAATTGAAATTTATTTCAGAAACTGGAATAAAGAAAACGTTTACGAGTTCTTGAGATAGCAGAGTTTAACAGGTAAAGAAGATGAGTTATAGGTCCGTTTCGATGCGTGGATTAAAACATTCAATGGTTATTGGATAAAACTTCGGAGTCAAACAAGGTTTGTGGAAAGAAAAGCAGAATGGCTGGATTCTCAGAGGTGAGTTCACTGTTACATGTGATAGTAATAATTCATTACATTCCTACAATGCAGAAATTCAACATTGGACTTATTGCATGTTTTCAACAACTCAAATAATAGTTATTCACACATACTGCTTGGGGTTGTGGAGGTGTGATTGTGAGGGATTGCTGCAAATAAGCTCAAAACGTAGAAATTTGTTAAATTTTAAATATTTAGAGTAGAGAAAATTTAAAAAAAATTCAATCAATTATTTCAATAATCTAACAAATGTGGAAAAAATTCTCTTATCTCAAATTTATTACGGTGAGACTAACATTGACCCTAATTTTCTAGCTCACTGAGAATAGAAACGCTATGTTCAATTAAATTTTTATTTTCGCTAATCAAAAACCAAGAACTCATACAAATGCAATTGCTGCAGCTACCAAATTATATCTATACATTCTTATTATTCAAGTCACATCACACTTTTCGGTATCATAATGTCCTACTTTAGCCCAATTTTGTTGATCTTGAGCGACTTCGAGCAACGACATCTATAAATTATTCAATAATATAAGGCGAAGTCGGGTAAAATAAGCTCTTTAACTCCACGACCATATCCGTGCGCTGATTGAAACCCGTTCCATTCGATTCCCCAGACAATTTCCAAGCGGAAATGGCCTTGTTTACAAGCCGCGCTTAAAAGCGACAAAAGTTACAGATTTTTTCCTTAGTTTCCATCAGTTCTTGCCCACTGTGCAACGCCTGCCGCGGTACAATCTGGAACGACTGAAGCTACCCGAAGTTGCAATTGATTACGCTCAAAGCCTAGACGCAGCGTTGCCGGATGAGGGAGACCTAATCGAAGCCCATCTTGAGGACCACTGGACTAGTGCAAAAGAAGCCGTTAACAACGCAGCAGAAGGTGCCATTGGGTTTGTGGATAGAAATCGACGGAACAACTGGTTCGACGAGGAGTGTCAGACTGTTTTAAGCAAGCCTGAGTAATTGGAATGCGAAGAAATGGATCAGCTGTACCGCTCAAGCGCGGAGAAACGACCCACAAGAAACACACGCGCGAAAAGCGTTCCCCGGGGCGCCGCAAGGCGGGGGGAGAAGGAGGGAGCGAGCGGGGCGGACGAGCGGGGAGCGCGAAAGGAGGACGCCGCACCGCGAAGCACCACGAGAGTCCCCGAGAAGGGGCACGACGAGACAGTGAGAAATGAGAACGCCGGACGGGACGGCGGGCGAGGGCCCACGACGTGCGAGGCGAGGCGCCAACCCACCACAGAAGAACAACACAGCAGGGGGGGAGGGTAGCGACGCAGCACAACTAATAATGGGGGGGGCAAAAATTGCGCACAGTGTGCGCAGAGGAGAGGGGGAGACTGGGGTCGCGGGGGGGCGGAGCAGCGCGCGGAGAGGCGCCGAGAGGGGAAGATATACGCCAATCCCCAAAGGGGGGAGGTAGGCAGAGAAGAAACGCGAAAGTTCTACAAAAATCTCTCGCGCGAGAGTTCGGGGGCGGGGGGGGGGGGGGGCGTGGCGGGGGGGGGAGGGAGGAGCGAGGGGGGGGCGCGCGCTGCGCGGGTGGCGGGGGAGGAGGGGGAGGGGGGCGGGCGGAGCCGGGAGGGGGCGATCCGCGAGTGCGAAGTGCCCACTTACGAATTAGAAGGGGGGGGGGGGGGGAAGCACGAGTATAACTTAGGGCCTGGGGCTGGGAGTGAGCGGGGGGGGGAGGTGGTGGGGGGGGGGGGGGGGATGAGGCGAGGAGGGAAGGGAGCATGCCCCTAACGGGTGGGGGCAGGTTGGAGAACTAAGGAGTGTATCGAATATAAGCTATCCACATACATTTACGTTGTACGCATGTATTTGTGATTGTTTTTTATGCTCTGAACACTGCATGCTGTGCGTTTGACTGTCAGCTTTCTTTTGTTTACTTGTTTGTGCGGTTCAAATTCTGCGTTTTCAAAATGTCGCGTATTGAAAAGGAAGTGAAAATTAAGGTTCTGGACACATGGCTAAGTGAGAAGGGTATTACTATGCGAAAATTGGCGAAGCGGTTTGGAATTCATCATGCGAGTGTTAAAACCATCATTAATAAGTTTCGGGAACACTATTCTTTGGATGAGCTACCAGGAAGAGGCAGAAAACCCGGTTCTTCCAACCCGAAACTGGAGCAGAAAGTGGTATCTCTAATCATGAAGAACAAATCAATGTCATTACGTGATTTGGCCAAAAAAGCAGGAACGAGTGTCGGAATGATCCAGCGTATTAAGAGGCGAAACCACCTGAAGACCTACAAGAAGCAGAAAATCTCGAAACAAAGTGCAGAACAGAAGAAGCGAGCAGGTGCATGCGTCCGGATGCATGCGTTTTGATGGACGATGAGACCTATGTAAAGGAGGACTCAAAAACCCATCCAGGTCCACAATACTTTACTGCCGTCGTTGGGGAGGATGTGAGCGATGCGGACAGGTCGATTCAAGTGGAGAAATTCGGTCGAAAGGTACTGGTATGACAAGCAATATGTTCCTGTGGTTTGAAGTCAACCATTTTTTACACTACCGGAACTATAAATGCGGAAATCTATCGATCTGAGTGTCTCCAGAAGAGATTGTTGCCTTTATATAAGAAGCATAGTACACCTCCACTGTTTTGGCCGGATTTAGCGTCGGCTCAATATGCCAAAACCACTCTCAATTGGCTTGCGGAAAAGGGTATAGATTTCGTTGAGAAAAATATCAATCCACCAAATTGCCCTCAGCTTCGACCCATCGAACGTTACTGGGCAATCGTGAAGAGGGTCTTCAAGAAAACTGGTAAGGCAGCTGGGAACATGCAGGAGTTCAAAAAAATTTGAGCTCAAGCGTCCAAAAAATGCTATGCAACACTTGTCCGGAACTTGATGAAGAGCATTCGATCCAAAGTTTGAAAATTCGTGAAGGAATAACTTAAATTTCATCCGGTCTTCATTATGTTCAAGTTTAACCTCGTACAATAAAGGATCAATTTTTTGTATGAATAAAATATCGGTTTTCAACAAAATTTGAAGGAAAGTTTGTGGATAGCTTATTTTCGATACACTCCTTACTGAACGGTTACTATTCTCAACGCGGTCTACAAAGTGCATTCTCAGATTATCTTCCGCCGTCTATCACCACTAGCAGGTAGATATGTGGAAATTTCTGGGAAGTTATCAAGCCAGTTTTGTCAACAGACCAAATCTTAACATTGCGGCAGATTCTCTAAAACTGTTGCAAATATCAAGTTCCCTACCAAAAGGAAACAAATTAATTTTTTTTATTTTGTTTTTTTGTTTTGGTGTTTTTTTATAAGAGGGGGGGAAAATTTTAGGGGGGGGTAGGTAAAAATAACAGATATTGTTTCAAAAAAATCCTCAAGAGGGAGCAAAATTAGAGCAAACTATGATATAGATATAACATAAACAAAACAAACATTGTAACAGATTTGTTACGATGCATCAAAATCATATCACCTAAGTTAGAATTACCGTAAAGTACCCATATTTTGCGCACCTAATGCCCTAATTTTGCGCTTTTTAAAACATTGTAAACTAATGTTTAGTTGAATATTCTTTGAATTTAGTTCTACATGTAAATAGATGCTGTCCTCTTCTGTATGGGAAAAATATAAAGTTTGACAATTTTGCAATTAACTGCAAAATTTTGACAAAATGCGCATACTTAGGTGCTGCGTAGAATTAGGATACTTCACGGTAATTTATTTCCTTACGCAGATTGTGCCTCGCGGGACATTATATCTTAATTTTTTATGAGTATGTTGTACAATTATCCACATAAAAATAACCTTTAATGAATTTATATCATAATCAGTTATGTCGTTTTCGGTTTTAAACCTGGGTCAGGTCTGACTCTGACTCGCAATTAACGAACGAAAAAGAATCCAGAGTCGTGTCAGTATGATGGTATTAGTGCAAAACATATACATAAACAAACACAAATACAAACAATTTATTTCGACAGTTCATGTTTGTGTGTATTGGTGAATCCAGGTTGGACCTAGAAAAAAATTGATAGCGAACCTCATCGATGTTGGGTCGGATCCAGAGCGGATCCAGATCCGACCCGATTGAATTAAAAAACGTGTTGACAGCTGTTAGGGTGGACCCAGGTTGAACCCAGTTCCGCACTGGCAATAAGGGCCGGTTCATAAACCACGTAGACTCATTTTTGAAAATCTCGGACCCCCCCCCCTAGACTTTTCTCAATACAAATTTTTTGAAATTTTGTATGGAGCGTAGACTTTGGTAGACCCCCTCCCCCCAAAAAAAAATCTACGTGGTTTATGAATAGCCCCTAACCTAAAACGACATTGGTTGTAACAAGGTTTGGTATAATTTTGTTATTTACATACCCTTCTGGTCGGGATGGTCGAGAACGGGTTTCCCAGGAAACTGACAAGACTGATCGAAGCTACGGTAGATGGTATACAGGGTTGTGAGAACTTATCGAGTGCGTTATTGAACTGGTTAGACAAAAGCAAAGGACTTCGGCAAAGCGATGGTCTTTTTTACCTTCTAATTTCAAATTCATCGTCAAGTGGTGCCATCTGATGCTGCTGTCTTCGAAGTTCATGGCTTTGGAGATGCATCCTTGGGGGCGTACGGAGCCTGTGTTCACATAAGATCAATCGTTCCTGGAATGTCCCATGAAGTGAAGATTTCGACTGCAAAGTCGATGATAGTGCTGAAGTCAGTGCTAACTATTCCGTGCAAAGAGCTCATGGCAGCTGTGTTATTACATCGTATAGCGAATAAGGCGTTGAAATTGAATTCGTTGAATTCAGCAAGTAAAGGGTGTCCACAGTTAAATTGCAGCACTTTCAATAAGCTGCAACATTTCGCCCATTGGGTTTATTTCAACGAAATTTTGGGTGAAATGACCCCAGCATATATTGTTTACATTGCGTGATTTTCATTGTGAAATGTGTCGTAGTTTCGAAAATGGAGTCGAAGGAACAGCAAGTGCGTGACGCACCCCGAGAACCCACTTCTTTCGCACCGAGCCATCGGAGAGATGTTGAAAATTCACCAGTCTACAGAGTCTCGTGTCATAAAACGCTTCGAGGAACGTTAAACTGTCGATCGGAAGAAGGTGAGTGGTAGAAAAAGTGTTCCGTACTGTGTGAAGGATCACAAGCGCGTGGTTGCTGCCTTTTAACGCAAACCCAACTGTTCCGTTCGGGATGTCGCGAAAAAGCTGCACTTGACCAAAAGTTTCGTGCAGAAAGCTAAGACACGAGACGGGCTCCGTTCATTCAAAGTTCAGAAAGCTCCAAATCGCTATGAAAAACAGAATAGGACAGCTAAAATGAAACCACACTGCTGCATCATGGACGAGCGGACTTTAAACAAATTCCCGGCAACCAGTATGTGACTGCAAAAGACAAGTTCGATGTTCCAGAGTCTCTCAGGAAACAGCAAGTGTCAAAGTTCTCCAAGAAATTCTAGATTTGGCAGGGGATTTGTTCGTGTGGTAAATGGAGCAAACTTTTCGTGACAACTTCAACTGTAAATGGTCAAGTATACACGAATGAATGCCTGAAAAAACGACTGCTTCCGTTTCTCAAAACACACAACATTTCTAAAATTGATTGGCCGAACCTAGCCTTTTGTCACTACTCCAAGGATGTTCTGAAGGGGTACAAGACGAATGGTGTCAATTTCGTGCCGAAGGATCTTAATCCCCCAAACTCTCCAGAGTTGCAGCCAATTGAAAAATATTGGGCTATAATGACGCACGAACTTCGTAAGCATCCTAAAGTTGTCACTACAGAACAGGAAATGTTGAAGTCATGGTTGAAAGCGCAAAAAATTGTCGGTTCAAGCGTTGTACAAAATCTTATGCGTGGTAATAAGAAGAAAATTTGGGCTCTTGGATTTTGTAAAGAAAAACAGTGAAATAAAATACGTAAACCAAGATTATACATTGTATTTTATTCCTTGAATATTTCATGACAATCGGTTGAGAGAATTACTTCTACCGAACATCGCTTTTTTTGGAGGTATGTGTTAATCCTGCTGACATTGTGTCCCGCGGATTTTCCGCCGAAGATTTGGCATCATATGAATTGTGGTGGAGCGGATCAATGTTTTTTAGAATTGAAGGATGGAAGGTTCTCGAACCGTTACCTGATGAAGAAATTCCCAAACTGAAGACCTCTGTTATCATTATTGCCATTTGAACTGTTGCTCGTGTTTTTAAAAAAATCGAGAGCTTCAGGAAGCGTTGTCTGGAAGGACGGATTAAGGAAAAAATTAAGGAAAGAATGCAAGGAAAAGATTAAAGAGAATTAATCCTGTATTCAACTATACCTGAGCTGCATGCTACAATGAAAGCAATCATTTAAGTGGTACAGCATCAGGAATTTACGGACGAGATCTTGAGGATAAAATCATGTGAGTACCTCAAAAACCTTAAGGCCTCGGTTGTTGTCTGCTCCATTCACAATGACCGTACAGAAACAAACATCATTGGATCCTGCCAAGCAGTGGTGCATCGTTATGTAAAGTGCATCCATCGCGAGAATTTGCACATTGATGCGCAAAATTACACGTAGCTACGTCAATTGTTTCAAGTTAAATCCGCCAAGCCGCTGTGACTGGGCTCCAGCATTCCTGAAGGTTGGATTGGAGGGCTGCTTAGGTGAAATGTTATGTTATGTTTGCGTATTCCTCTGTGTGATGATCTAAAGGCGGTTGGGAATCTGACTTTGGATGCGTTTATTACTGCATTGCACAGATTTGCGTCCAGAAAAGGCGTTCCAGAAGGGCTGTTTTCCGATAATGGGATTAATTTCATGGGTGCCAAGGAGGAATTGCACGAATTATTCAACCTGTTCAAGGAGCAAACAACAAAGAAGAAGATATATGAGTTCTGTTAACCACGTGAAATTCAATGGAGAATGATACCACCAAGCATATGTGGACTGTGAGAGGCAGCAGTCAAAATTACCAAATCCATTCATGAGAAGACCTGCAATACTGCTTTGCTCAACCTGATGAAGTTTTTGACGCTGTTGGGTCAAATCGAGACATTACTCAATTCACGGCATCTGTACACGCATTCGGAGGATGCTACGGACTTCAAAACACTTACTTCGGGTAAATTTTTGGCTGATCGTCCGTTAACGGCTGTACCGGAGCCAACGCGTGCAGCGATAACGATCAATGAGTTTTCCAGGTAGCAGTTTGCTCAAGCACTTTGTGGCAACGTTGGTACCACGAATATCTTATGGAACTCCAGGTAAGAAGTAAGTGGACAAATAAGTTCTCCAACATTCATCCTGGTTACTTCCACACGTCGTGAGCCGTTCAGTTCGTTAATACTAATGTAGAGAAATTTAGATATCTAAGGTTTTTTAAAGAAGTTAAGTGATTAACAGTATTCCTCCGAAATTTCCCGCAAAAATAACAGTCCGCCCCTGAACACCACTAAATGTTATTTTTATCAAAATTATAACTTCCAAATGTCCATTCGTTTAAATATACTTTCGCATAAATTTCAATTTGACCAAATATCCATTCAACGAGATGTGTCACTTGACAAATTTGCCTAAAGCCCTTGTAAACAATGTTACTTGAATTCTATACATAATTATTGGTTAATAATCTATAGAAACATCAGTGCGAGTGATTTTTGATAGCTTGTTCACTTGAAATGCATATCTTAACTTTAAATGTTTATATAATTAGTAAATAAAAATCCCGAAACCAACGAACCCAAAGTTGAAAATCTTATGAATAAGATTAGATTATATTAGATGTCTTTATTAAAGAGACTTTCAGCCGGTGGCTGGTTCGTCTCTTAAATCTTATGAATTAAAAAAATCAAGAAAATACTTAAATGATGCTGAAGATACTGTACTTCGAGAAAATTGCTAGATAAACGTATGTTAAAAGATTCAAAATAGACTATATGGAAAGATCCGTGCGCTTTGGTCAGTGAGCTAAAGAGCGCAGTTAAGCCAAGTTTGTTTGGCAACCCTAGTAGTACATATGTTGCCATTAAGTTGAGAAAACATAAATGTGCCTCTGTTAGTTATAAACAAGTTGCTGCAACTAATTATGGTCGTATTGTGCTACTTGAGAAATACGAGAGAATTCTTGTCATTTGCTCAATAGTGCCTTATTGAAACAACTGCAAGTACTTTACATGATTACTCTCAGTTGTGTCAGTGTGAATTTTGCAATATTTTACTGTCCATTAAGCTGATACTGTAACAAAGTAGTTTAATTTCTTTATTTTTAATTTTGTTGTGAGTTATTATGTGAATATACTTGTTTGAGTTGGAAAGTTAAATAATTGTGAAAATGATTGGCTCATGCCTTTTCAGTGCATTTAAAAAAAAATTGTTTTTGAAACGCTTTTACGAGCGTATTAGTAGACCGATTGTAATTGGAAAACTAGAAAAATTTGAACTAACACTTCACTTGTCCCCTTTTGAAAATAAAAAATAAAAAATTGAAACACTTTTTCAAACTATCAGTAGTAAATGCGAGAAAATCTGTTAAATTCCACAGTAAAAAGCTTACCCTTTGACAGATGGAAAGAAAACTGAAGAACGAAACGTAAAACGAACCGAAAAAGAAAAAATAATTAAATTTTAGGAAAGGAGAGCTGGAACTGAATGCATTGGTATTTGGTCAGATGATTCCTGTGATTAATTTGCCTCATAAATTCATGGTAAGAACGAATCAAATACATTTTAACAAACCCAAGCTGAAACAAGCGACGTTTCCAAACAGAACCGTTAAACAACAAGACAATAGTAAGATACGAAAGGACAACAGATCAATGAATCCTTTAACCGCTTGATGGTTGATCTTCATAACTCTGAACAACCAAACAAAAACTTATACATCAAAGAGCTTGACGGGCAGAATTACAACGCAGCAAAAGATGGACACATATACATGAAAAATCGATCCCTCTTCACACCTTCTCATATAACCTTTTGGGTCATATCACAACCATTTTTTTCTGGCCACAATTGCCTGTGTAAGTCTGATGAACTGCCTTTAGAAGATTATGCAATCTATTCTATCCAAGGCCAAGCAAAGTAGTTCCGACGCTATTAAGGATGCAGCTAGAA
The DNA here is from genome assembly GCA_024533555.2 of Aedes koreicus. Lineage (NCBI taxonomy): Eukaryota > Metazoa > Arthropoda > Insecta > Diptera > Culicidae > Aedes > Aedes koreicus. The sequence continues at coordinate 175,718 of JAHHFK020003760.1, forward strand.
ACCTACAAAAAAAAAAATGATATACTGTTCATGACGTTTGTAGACCAATTCCGCGTGCAATGCCAGAAATCCCATGACAACTGAGACAAGTAGGCTGATATTGGACTGGAAAAGTTTCTCTTGATTTCAATCCTTCTTTTCCTGAAAACTCAAAATGTCTATTTGCAACATAATTAGCAACAGGCACGGTCGAGACATAATCCCCCAAATCACTTATTTAATTGGCTTTTAAACTCTGATATTGGCTCACAGCAATTCACACCAATCTTGTTCATCAGAATTAAAAAAAAAAGGGTGTCCATTTCTCCGCTGCAGAAAAACTAATTTTCTCGACATTGAAGTCCCAGTTGGATGTTAATTTTCTCATTGCGCTCTTTTCGTCCTGTATCATCTGCCTGCTGTCATAGAAATTTGCTATCAACCGCCATTTTCACCGCCAGTGCAGTGGAGCATGTCCCCATACGAGAGGCATTTAGTCACACACGTACGACGTACCTGAGAACACACATGCCTTATTCATCGCATCCTCGAAACCTGATTTAAAATTCGATCCCAAAGCTGCTGCTGGTGCTGCTCTACTAATAACTGCTCCGCTCTTTTGCAAGTCCCAAAAGCAGTGCAAATTTGGTGTCGAGTATGCGACGTGAAAATCACGCGCGATGCAAAGCTGGAACGTGCGAGGCTGTCCGTGCAGACTGTGGGCGAATGTGTATGTTTTTATTGTAGTCGTTAAGGAAAATGAGTTTATCGATGATGTCCGGTTATTGCAATCTTTTTTTTTTTTCAGAGATCAAATGGAAGTATTTTGGCACAAATATAATTCTGGTCGGTCCAGAATGTTCTTTAATAGGCACAATCAGAGCAAAAACAACCAACAAACCAACGTAATCAACTCAACGGAAACAAACAAACAAACATCTGCACATGTTTTGTCTTACTATGCGACAGACAAAAACGGGTTTGCATCTCAAATAAATCAAGTGCATTACGTGGCTCTCTCAATCCCACCAACTTCCTAGCCCTGTAGAATTCTTTGGCATGGAACCCCAGACCAACGAGAACAGCAGATGGTTGTTTACGGTTTTGTAAGCAACATGTTCTTGCAATTTTCACACGCTTGCCGGGCTGGCTGGCATGGAAAACAAATTCCGAGGAAGGCAAATATTTTCTCTATCTCGAGGTTCACTCACATGCTATTGCACTGCCAGATTGTCGGTAGTCTGGTGGTACCATTATTTTTACATGGCATAACGTCACAATACTATAACATAGCCTGATACACAATATCCCTCCATAATGCCCGATTCGTGGCTGCTCCTCTCCAATCCCTTGGGCACCTTGTACCCCCTAGGTCTTGCTCCACCTGGTCTGACCATCTTGCTCGTTGCGCCCCACGTCGTCTTGTACCAACCGGATTCCCGTCGAACACCATTTTTGCAGGATAGTTGCCCGGCATTCTCGCAACATGTCCTGCCCAGCGTATCCTTCCAGCTTTTGCCACCTTATGAATACTGGGTTCGCCGGCGAGTTGCGCGAGCTCATGGTTCATCCTTCGCCTCCATAGTCCGTCCTCCTGTACTCCACCAAAGATGGTTCTTAACACCCGTCGCTCAAAAACTCCGAGTGCTCGCAGGTCCTCTTCAAGCATTGTCCACGTCTCATGCCCGTAGAGAACAACCGGTCTTATTAGCGTTTTGTACAGGATGCACTTCGTACGGGAGCTAAGTCTGTTTGACCGTAGTTGCTTGTGGAGCCCATAGTAGGCACGACTTCCACTGATAATCCGCCTCCGGATCTCACGGCTGTTATCGTTGTCCGCAGTAACCAGTGAGCCGAGATAGACAAATTCATCGACTACCTCGAACTCATCGCCGTCGATCGTTACACTGCTGCCCAGTCGGGTCCTGTCGTGCTCGGTTCCGCCTGCCAGCATGTACTTCGTTTTGGACGTATTTATCTTCAACCCAATCTTCTCTGCTTCGCGCTTTAGTCTGGTGTACTGCTCTGCCACCGCCTCAAATGTTCTGCCGACAATATCCACGTCATCGGCAAAGCAGATAAATTGACCGGATCTGTTGAAAATCGTGCCTCGCATGTTAAACGCCGCTCGTCGCATAACACCTTCAAGAGCAATGTTGAACAGGAGGCAAGAGAGACCATCACCTTGACGAAGCCCCCTGCGGGATTCGAATGAACCCGATAATCCACCCGATATCCTCACACAGCACTGGGTTCCATCCATCGTAGCCTTGATAAGTCGGGTCAGCTTCCCCGGAAAGCTGTTCTCGTCCATGATCTTCCATAGCTCATATCGGTTAATTGTATCATATGCGGCTGAAGTCGATGAATAGATGATGCGTTGGGACTCTATATTCACGGCACTTTTGGAGGATCTGCCGCAAAGTGAAGATTTGGTCCGTTGTAGACCGTCCTTCGATGAAGCCGGCCTGATAACTTCCCACAAATCTATTTGCTAGTGGCGACAGTCGCTGGAAGATGATTTGGGATAATACTTTATAGGCGGCATTAAGGACAGTGATCGCACGATAGTTTTCACAGTCCAGCTTGTCGCCTTTCTTATAGATTGGGCAGATAGCCCCATCCTTTCACTCCTCCGGTAGCTGTTCGGTATCCCAAATCCTGACTATCAATCGATGCAGGCAATTCTCAACCTGTACTCCATTAAGATGTTCGTCGAAGTGCTACTTCCACCTTTCGGTCACCTCACGATCGTCCGTCAGGATTCTCCCATCCTTATCCCGACACATTTCGGCTCGCAGCACGAAGCCTCTGCGGGAAGATTGTACCGGGCGTCGGTACCGAAAGTTGTTAACGAGAAAATTGAGAGATCGGCAGTTCCTCGTCCCGAGTTTCCAGTCGTTAGTTCTTATCCTAGGTTCATGCCGATTGTTCCGGTTAGAACCTTTTGCTTGTGTATCATTCATTGCTGTACTTTTTTTTTTTATCAAAGCAGGGCCCACAACCAACCCCACTATCTCGCAGGAGGACCATCGTGATGCTTCTGTTTAATAGTCTCGAGCACCACCCAGAACTTTTGGCTTTTGTATATATAGTCCTGGGCGCACTAACAAGACGGTGCTCAGCCGCTCCTAACATGGAGAACATCTGCTGCTTTGAGCCAATAATTTGGACTCCGAAGGTCGCTAAGATCAAACAAAGATCGCCGAACTGAATAGTTGACCACCTTTACGACATTGATTAGACCGGTAGTCGTTTACGGCCACGAAACGTAGACATTACTAGTGGATTACCAACGCATCCTTGGTATCTTTGAACGGAAGGTTTTGCGTACGATCTACGGTGGAGTGCAGATGGAAGACGGAACGTGAAGGAGCCGAATGAACCATGAATTGCATCAGTTGTTGGGAGAACCCCCCCATTGTGCACACCGCTAAAATCGGTCGATTACTATGGGCTGGGAATGTCGTAAAAATGTCGGACGGCAGCCCAGTTAAAATGATACTCGAAAACGAACGGGCACCAGAAGAAGAGACGCGTAACGAGCAAGGTGAATCGATCATCTGCGACTACGGACCCTTCGCAGACAGCGAGGCTGGCGAGGTGCAATCATGGACCGAATACAATGGAGACAACTACTGTGTACAGCAGAGGCCATACCGGCCTTGGTCTGATTGGTAAGGTAAGGTAAGGAAAGAAATCAAATACTGGGAACATCAGGGGAATCTTTGTGCAGACCCTAAGGTAGTGGATTGCTCACTGTGCTTCAAGGAGACTACACAAAGCATTGTTGTTTTCTGTGCAAATGGGACGCCGTGCGATGGACAAACATTACCACCAGTAGCATAGACCAGCACCTACCAAAATGATTCCCGGAAAGACAAATGTGTCAAACCTGTATCTTGACGAAAGGGTATTTTGTAGAAAAAATTTCCGAGATTGAGGGAAGCCAAAGTAGAAGAAGGAGTATTTATTGGCTCTCAAATTAGAAAGCTCCTCAAAAACGACAGTTTTCGGCAAACTATTAACGCAACAGAGTTACGAGCATTGAATGCTATCCTAAACGATTGTGCTCACTTCCTGGGAAATGAAAAATCTCAGGATTATGTATTCATCATTCAAGAGCAGGTTGATTCGAAAGCTGCACTAGGGTGTAATTTGTCACAAAAATTGACTGACTGACTGACTGACTGACTGACTGACTGACTGACTGACTGACTGACTGACTGACTGACTGACTGACTGACTGACTGACTGACTGAAAATATTCTTCATGTTTCTATGTGAACAGTTAATTTATCACGTGTGACCACCTTCTGTATATGAAGAATACATTAATGGACATGACGATTCAGTTAAGCCAAATTTGGGTGATTAGATGATCGTGAAGGTAATCTATCAGTCTAACCAGTGAAATCGTGATTGCTGAAATAAAGCCAAAAACTATAAGGGACAGCCCAATGGGGTTGTACGCAAAGTTGACGTAGGACTACGCAGCAATCGAATTCCCATACACGTCAGGGCCATCCGCTAATTGATTTAAGTCAGTCCTGAAAAGGGCCAAGAAAATTCTATTGTACACTCTTTAGAAAGCATTTGGTGGCTCTTAATTATGATACGGCCCCGGTTGTATTTTCTACGATGGTTGAGAGGGCCACTATCTCTAACGCGTAGAAGATAGTTATGGATCTGTTGGTTCATTGGTTGTTCAACGCGCTTTGCTATTTATTCCGGGACGCGGCGTTTAAAGCAATGCCATGTTCAGCCGGGCGCGGTAATGGAAATTTCAAACAGCCCAAGAGAAAATGTTAACCAAATAAACTCTTTAATTGGAAAATTGATTTGGTCGTCCTGAAAAGGACGGATTTAGTTGACGGGGGAGAAACAGTTCGCGATTGAACTTGGGCTTTCTTTCTTGGTTCATCTCGTGGGATGATTGATTCTTGTCTCGTTGTCACGGGCGGCTTTTTCCCGCCAAATTGTAGGCTTCAGCAGCCATGTTTCTCACAGCGAGGTTGACGGAAGCATCGGCAACAACAGCCAACTGCAACAACGTCTCTCTGGGCAACGACTGCTCGCCGCCGCCAACTGCGATCCTAAGACCACTGCACAGCTTAACGACTGTCGTAAGACTGAATCAAAATGTTCTGCTAAAAGCTATGAGGTAAAGGGGTCGGATGCTAGTGCACGAAAGAAGGCGGTACCAACGAAGGCAATGTGATACAAATTGCACCAAAGGGGACGAAATTCAGTTATTGCGCCACAATAATTAGTTTTAATTACTGCACGCTAGACGGATGATTTTCTTAACCGAAACATTTCTAATTTGCTTGCCACCGCCAGCAACTAATCCGCTATGCACAACTAGGAACTACAACGAACTCAACCACATGGTCGGTCTGAAGTGTCGCAGTTCGGTTCGAATTATCCGTTCTAGAATTTCGTTCGTTGGTTGTTCAACGTTCTTTGTCATTTACTCCGGGAAGCGGCGTTTAATTAATGCTATTTGCAGCCGGGGCGCGGTGATTGAAATTAATTTGAAACAGCACAAGAGAAAATTTTAACCAAATAAACTCTTTAATTGGAAAATTGATTTGGTCGTCCTGAAAAGGACGGATTTAGTTGATGGGGGAGAAACATGGTTCGCGATTGAACTTGGGCTTTCTTCTTGGTATTCTTGGTTCAGCTACTCGTCGTTGCGGGTGGCCATCTTCAGGTGACGTGGGATAGTTGATTCTTGTCTCGTTGTCACGGGCGGCTTTTTCCCGCCAAATCGTAGGCTTCAGCAGCCATGTTTCTCGCAGCGAGGTTGACGGGAGCATCGGCACCAACGCCTCTCTGGGCAACGACTGCTCGCCAGTGCTGCTGCCGGCTACGATCCAACTGCAGAACCTACTCTGCACAGCTCCACGACCACCGAAAAACTAATTCAAAATGCGAAGGTGTACCCGTTATATAACATTCATGGCTGCCTAGGAGACGTTCGTTACTTAAATATGAAATCTGTGCTAGAAAAGTACTGTGTATTTGGTAAATTTACTCTGAAAAAATCGACATTATAAGACATTACCTTATATTTGCGTTAATTTCAATAGTTGAATGTTATAAATCAATAGATTTAAATATTGGAATCGAAGCGTAGAAAATGTCCCGATCGATTGGTGAAAACATTTTGTAAATCGATCGTGAAATGACTTAGTTATAAACGTTCAAAACCTATATATTTTTCGTGACGCTCCAAATTTTCGCAATTCGAACGTGTACCCCAGTATTGAAAACACAGACGTAGTCCTACGTCAAAAGAAAATTTCAATCGTGAACCATGTTCCCTCCGTTAACAACTAAAACCAGGTCTTTTCAGGACGAACAAATAAATTTGCCAACTAAAGAGTATGTTTGATTGAAATTTCTCTTGAGCACACCGAATTTTCATTACCACGCACCGGCTCAACCTGGCGTTGCTTGAAAAGCCGCATTCTGGAGAAAATGAGCAACGTTTTTTATTAGTATCCATATATAAATCTCTATTTGCCACGTTAAAACTAGCAAGCTCGTTGTACATTCAACAAACGAAATATTAACAGTTAATTTGAGCCGAACTGCAACACGGCAGACCAATTATGTGTTTCACATATTCAATGTAGGTAGGTTAGCTTCAGTGTAGTTCTTGTTGTACATAGGTTCATAGTGGATTAGTTGCAGGTAGTTTTAAAGTGTGAGTTATAATTTTTCTAACCATTATTTAAAAACTCTATTGTTTTGCACTTTCAGAAGCAAGTGTGTCTAAATGTCAACTCTCTTTGGATGGGGTTCTGAGGCCCTGACAAGGGCCGTTTTTCTGTTGCCTGAGTTGAAAAGATGCGAATTTAACCTCGGAAACCCCTGTCGCTCTAATGAAAACTAATGATTTCATTTCCACGGTGCTGTCTGGCGTAACAACTGAGGCCCGTCCTCTTTTGTGTACTTTGATTCGTGCGTTTCTTTCGTTGATACCTCCTTCCTGTCATGTAATGGTATATGCCATTACAGGCTCGGCATGGCGAACAGTTATCATTCGTTTTTGGATCACTGACACGTTCAGACGTGTGTATCCCGCGCTCTCGTGGTTAAAGTGCGCTTTTCCGAGTGTTTCGGCCTGCTGCTGGAGATCGAGTAGACGCCGCCTGATGTGGAGCTAGCACGTCCGTTTGACGAGGCAAGCGGTAGAAGCCCGACGTCGACGCTGACGTAAATCATCCCTCCGTAAACAACCCGTAAAATCCGTCCTTTTCAGGACGACCAAATCAATTTGCCAACGAAAGAAAGTATGTTTGATTGAAATTTCTCTTGAGCTCATCGAAATGTTCATTACCACGCACCGGCTCAACATGGCGTTGCTTAAACTGCCGCGTCCCGGAGAAAATGGCCAAATCAATCGCCCATATCATCTTCGTGGTCAAGTGGTTAGCGGCGTCGCCCGTCGTTCAAGCGGTTGTTGTCATGAAGTTGAGGGTTCGATTCCTGCTCCAGCCAGTGGAACTTTTTGCAAAACGAAAATGTCCAAACTGGTCTACTTGGTGTTAGGTTAAGTTGTTCGTAATTCGCTCTACACCCAAACTAAGAGAGAAAGATTGTAATACATTTTCGCTTTATTTTGTTCCATTCTTGCTATTGATCGTAACTTGGATGAAAAATCTAACATTAGTTGTGGGCAAAATAGCAACAGCAATTCGCAATGAAAAAATGAACGTGTGTAGTAGTGATCCTTAATTGATGAGTAAGAGATGAGTGTCCGAAAGTCAGATTAGGATTAGGATTAGGACGAGGATTAGAAACGAACCTTGACCATCGGCGCGGCGGCTCTTGATGGCAACCATTAAGCCACTTTGACAAGCTCAAAGAATAGAAACCCTATAGTTAGTTCACTTGGCGAAGAATTCAGGGTACAGCAATGAAGCAAATGGTCATATTTTCCACCAAGCTATGTGCAACCTGCCGCTATCACACACTTGCATGGCTTTGTTTATTTCATAAAACGCTTTGTCGATGATCAGTGAAAACAAAAATAGAACAGTTGACGGCGGCATTACAACAGTGGCCAATAGCGTTGCGGCATTTTGTGATATCGACTCATCCATATTGTATATTGTTGGTGTTTGTTGGTGATGATTGAATAAGGATCCTACAGCGATAAATTTGTTTCGAGCTATTTTTGCTTGCCAGTCGCTTGCACACACTTGCATGGCTTCATTTGTACCATAAAACGCTTTGTGGATCAAAATGGGCAAAATTGCCATTTCTGAATCATGCGGATTTCTCAAGATATGATTGCAAAACTGCAATTGCATTTTTTGCCACCTTTTCAACTTTTGGGTGTATGTTCAATCTTCAGTCTGTACAATCTCGAGTTGAAGACGGTGTAAATGCCTATTTTTTATCGTAGTATCACGTGCCGCCAAACACTCAGGCTGTCCTGCAGCTCAAGAAAACTGATAAGAACATTTCAATCGCGAACCATGTTCCCTTCGTAAACACAGGATCCATTTCACACTTACAAGCACGATGGACATTTTAGCGCCAACATTTGATTAGGGCGAATCTGCTTTTGTAATTACAAACACTTTGTCTGCTAATTTTTTGGAAGTTGAATACAATCCCTTCAAATTGAATATATCAGCGGATAGAAATAAAGCTGTTCTTCCCGAAAGTGTTCTTAATTTGTATGTGTGACATTTTGTTCAAGAGCAAATTACTACGAAAGCCATTGTTTACAAAAGCAAATTCGCCTTAATCTAATGTTGGCGCTGATTTAACAAACAAAATAACATTATCAGTAAATTCGAGCCGAACTGCAGTTTCTATAAATTTTCGTGGAGAACCACTAGCGGAAGAAGAACCGGAGCCTCACACACCAATAGCATAGGGTTTGATGGTTCTTCAGACTCAATAAAATATAGTAGAAATTTATTAATTCGTGACATCAATTTCTTCACATCAACAAGCAGTCCTACGTCAACTTTGCAGTTATGTCACTGACATAACTCATCCTTTCGTTTTTGAATCGTTCCAGAAGAAAATTTCTCATCGTTATAGGTATATCCGATGGCCTAGCTACAGATTGGCCAGTCTACAGTAAGAAACGCGAGTCAGGAACAATCGCTACAGTTATGTTTGCCGACAATAAAATCCCGGATAGATAATCCAAAAGTGCTGGCCAAATTTTTCACACGGACGGCTATTGATCAAGTTCTTGAAAGAGAATTTGCAGTCGCGCCTGAACCTGTAAGAAATTCAGCTGAACGTGATGCAGCCGCAAGAGACCAAATAATTTTCTGGCCATCCGTGGCCTCATGGGAACCTACTCTGAGCTGGGTAATCCGAAGCCAGGTGAGCGGACGGTCCAATAACTATGGCAAACGTTCTTCTGGAACGATTTCAAGAATTTTGACAAGCATATTGTTAGGGTTCAATCAAACAAAATTTCTGGCCATCCATGGTCTCATGGGAACCTACTCTGAACTGGCCAATCCGAAGCCAAGTGACCGGATGGTCCGATAACTATGGCAAACGTTCTTCTGAAACGATTCCAAAAATGTTGACACCCATATTGTTAGGGTTCAATTCAAATAATTTTATGGCCATCCGTGGCCTCGTGGGAACCTACTCTGAACTGGCCAATCCGAAGCCATGTGAGCGGATGGTCCAATAACTATGGCAAACGTTCTTCTGGAACGATTCCAAGAATTTTGACACACACATTATCGGGTTCAATTCAAATAGTTTTCTAGCCATCCGTGACCCCAGGGGAACCTGCTCCGGGGTGACTGTTCCAGGATCAAGTCACCGGATTGTCATTTGGTAATCACACACATTCCTGTTTGTTCTTTGAATGACTTTTAGTGTCATTACTGCTGATTTTCATTTGGAATCTTTTTTTTAAGTATACCATTTTTGGAACATGGTTTCGGATATCCGTTATTTTCGGAGACGGATGATGTCCACAGGTCATATTAGACAATTTTAAAAGAGATTGAGTTCCTGAACCCAAAACTGTGAAAATATTTCAAAAAAAATAGATATTTCCATAGTTATGGTCATTTTAGTTCCGTGGGTAAAAACGTTCCCGTCGGCCTCTTAACCTTCTTTAGGTATCGGGGTCAATATAACCCGGAATGGATTTTTAAAAATACTATAACTTTCCAAAATAAGCATCTAAACAAAATAAGCATCATTGAACCCAAATTTGTTTGATATTTCTGAAGGGCTGTTAAAAAAAAGTTACGATTAAGGTGTTTCGGGTCATATTGACCCGGATTTCAAACGCAAATTGTGGAAACAATGTATGAGCATATTTTAAAGTCTTTGAAGTCAAGATTCTCAGGAGTCCCAATTTTCAGTTTCCGATGAGTACTGCCCCTTTTGACCCGATTGGCCATAGGGAATCTGTGCCGTAAGATGGCATGTTTTGGCACGGTCCGTGAGGCGGCAACAGATACAAATTTTCATCGGAACATGCCTTTCGACGACTCAAACTTCATGATTTTGTTTGAGTAGTCTACTATGATGATGATGATGATGATGTAATACTACCATCTATTGAAGCAAGGTAACTTTCCATAGCAGTGGAATAATCTGAAAAACGATTTGATCAGGATTCTATAGTTGTCTGTGATCATCAAGCTCCTGTATGAAGGGCCAAAAACGTTTGTGCGGGCCCGTAAGCAGAGACACTTACACGAAACCCGCGAATATAGGGAAGAGAATCTCCTTCCAAAAGCAAGTTCACACTCACATCGCCAGAATCGAGCCCTCGATTGACAGAATAAACCCAATAGATGGGGTCGAAGAGCCCGCCCTCGTTCCGCGAAATGTTAACAATAGGGAGGAGGCAGTCCCATGCTCCCTATCCAAATCGTTTTACTTGGGTGCCCTGATGGTCCCTCCATTTCCCCGTTATATGTTATTCAATATTTGGTATATTTTGTACGCAAAATATTAGGATATCATTATAGACAAACATGCCAATTTATTCTAATTTCAAACTTGAATGATACTACAAATGGATTGTTACTGAAAAATAAATAAAAATTAGATATGTATTAATATCCTTCTTGTCCTGGAAAAGCTGAAAACAGAATAGATCATTCCAAATACCAAAGATAAAATTTCAATAAAAGATATTGTGTCTTATAAAACATATTTAATTTTGTAATATTTTTTCTACTGTTCTAGTAACATTTCAAATATAGCAATTGGAGTGAACGAAGAGTCCTGTTTGATGATTCCTTAAATAAATGGTTTATCTTGCCATATTGCCACTAAACACAATATTGAAATATAATCTTACATTGCTTATAAGCACATGCCAGTCTTTTATGAATATAGTAGTTGAAATTCAGAAGTGCAATTTTAAATTAAATGTAATGCTGAAATGCTAAAAACAAATTGAGCCTTTGATGCCTGTTGTGTTGCTCCCGGCTCTTACATGGCTTTGGAATGCAAAAATGAATCCAAAACGTGATGAAATTATTGATCAAATGAGAATGGGAAATATACAATATGATTTAAAGGTACACGATCTTCAGTCGCACCCCCTCACTTTGCTATTGTCAGATTGACAACATTGCCCAGGCTACGCCAACCAGCGTCTCCATGTTTCCGCTGGCAGTCTTTTGTGATCATATGACTCGTGGAGGCGTGAGGTAGGAACTTGTGAGGACGAGAGGTCGGCCGCACCCTCCTTCGAAGTTGTCAGCTCACCATTTGAAGCCTGTCAATTTCACATTTACTATCTTATTAATGTACAACATGTGCTGTTGTCATTATTTGCTAAATTGGTTACAACATTAAACAAATTCAGTTAAATATATCCATGGAGCGGGCAAAGTGAATATGCTAAGCCCAACAGAAAAAAGTGATTAAGCATTCAATTCCTCAACTGTCTGAATAACAACCGGGGTAAACTGCCCCCTCGCCCGACCACGCTACGCCACTGCCCATAAATTAGTGAAAATGATAAACTAAGAATGCTATATCAATTGGATCAGTTTTTTCTTTGATTTTGAAAACTCATGAATTCTATTGCCAGGTCTCGTTGCCATTTACCGAATTGGCCAGATTTCGGTAATTTCGGTAACCAGTTCGGTAATCGAGTTCATGAGCTTCCAGAATGAGCAAAACGGATCATTTAGCTTTGACACAGCTTTCTTTGTTTACTATTTTTACTTATTTATAAGCACGTTGGGATGTTTTAGAATATTTCAATGTGATTTGAGAACAAATAGAAAATATAGATAAAATAAGGAGTGTATCGAAAATAAGCTATCCACAAACTTTCTTTCAAATTATGTTGAAAACCGATATTTTATTCAAACAAAAAATTGATCCTTTGTGTACGAGGTTAAACTTGAACATAATGAAGACCGGATGAAATTTAAGTTATTCCTTCACGAATTTTCGAACTTTGGATCGAATGCTCTTCATCAAGTTCCGGACAAGTGTTGCATCGCATTTTTTGGACGCTTGAGCCCAAATTTTTTTGAACTCCTGCATGTTCCCAGCTGCCTTACCAGTCTTCTTGAAGACCCTCTTCACGATTGCCCAGTAACGTTCGATGGGTCGAAGCTGAGGGCAATTTGGTGGATTGATATTTTTCTCTTTGAAATCTATACCCTTTTTCCGCAAGCCAATTGAGAGTGGTTTTGGCATAGTGAGCCGACGCTAAATCCGGCCAAAACAGTGGAGGTGTACTATGCTTCTTATATAAAGGCAACAATCTCTTCTGGAGACACTCAGATCGATAGATTTCCGCATTTATAGTTGCGGTAGTGTAAAAAATGGTTGACTTCAAACCACAGGAACATATTGCTTGCCATACCAGTACCTTTCGACCGAATTTCTCCGCAAAAATCGACCTGTCCGCATCGCTCACATCCTTCCCAACGACGGCAGTAGTAGGTATTGTGGACCTGGAAGGGTTTTTGAGTCCTCCTTTACATAGGTCTCATCGTCCATCAAAACGCATGCATCCGGACGCTGCAAAAGACGCGAATACAATTTCCGGGCCCTTGTTGCTGCTCGCTTCTTCTGTTCTGCACTTTGTTTCGAGATTTTCTGCTTCTTGTAGGTCTTCAGGTGGTTTCGCCTCTTGATACGCTGGATCATTCCGACACTCGTTCCTGCTTTTTTGGCCAAATCACGTATTGACATTGATTTGTTCTTCATGATTAGAGATACCACTTTCTGCTCCAGTTTCGGGTTGGAAGAACCGGGTTTTCTGCCTCTTCCTGGTAGCTCATCCAAAGAATAGTGTTCCCCAAACTTATTAATGATGGTTTTAACACTTGCATGATGAATTCCAAACCGCTTCGCCAATTTTCGCATAGTAATACCCTTCTCACTTAGCCATGTGTCCAGAACCTTAATTTTCACTTCCTTTTCAATACGCGACATTTTGAAAACGCAGAATTTGAACCGCACAAACAAGTAAACAAAAGAAAGCTGACAGTCAAACGCACAGCATGCAGTGTTCAGAGCATAAAAACCATCACAAATACATGCGTACAACGCAAATGTATGTGGATAGCTTATATTCGATACACTCCTTAAAAAACCAAATGACTTCAAATTATGTTCATGAATAGTTTTACAAAGACACTAGTCATGTAAGAAAAATCAAATCATTCGGTTTCAATACGGCTGAGCAATAGCGGTGGGCGACAGGAATTGGCCCACTTCTGAGTTGGCCCCGCCACCTCTGCCGACGACATGAAACATAGAGGTCTCGCCAAGGCTTCATGTTTTCACAGCATATTTACATTTTTGCGTTCACTCCACAAATTTAGCCACTACAACGGTTAAAAAAAAATTGCACCTTCAGCCTCACCTTACACACTTAGATTTTTTTTACAGAAATCTGTAAAAGTTTACCGAATTCTCAACAGCTGAACGTTCAGTAATCCAATTTAACGGATTTGGGTAAAATTTTACCGAAATCCGGTAAATTTTTTACAGATAACTGTGAGAATTGGGTAAACTTTTACAGTTTTCTGTAAAAAAATCTAAGTGTGTACACTACATTTATTTACTACGATATTTTTGCCAAATTTACCATTCTTCCTCCTGTTTTTTACTTTTTGGATCAGGTTCATCAGTACATGTAGCATGTACAATGATCAAAACAAAAGATGATCTTTCTGATATTTCGAATCGAAAACCGAAATCGAAAATCGACATCAAAAGGATCGATCTTGTAAAGATCAATCCAAGATCACGCAATCCTAGTTCGTATGTAAATAAAGGCAACTGCCATTGGTCTTCTCCCCTGGGGCATCCGGATTGTCCCGGAATGACCAATATAGTTATTGGTCCATTTCAATGGTAGAAGTAGACTATTCATAAAAAATCATGAAGTTTGAGCCGTCGAAAGGCATGTTTTGGCGAAAATCCGTTTTCGTCCCCTCGTAAGGGTTTTTCCGGGGTATCCAGGTTGTCTCAAAATTTCCAATATGATTATTGCTTCGTTTCAAAGCTCGAAGTAGACTTCTCAACAAAAATCACGAAGTTCGAGCCGTCGAAAGGAACATTTCGGCGAAAATCATTGGTCCATTTCAAGGCTAGAAGGAAACTATTGATGAAAGATTATGAGGTTTTGAGCTGTCGAAAAGCATGTTTCGATGAAAATTTGTATCTGTCGTCGCTTCACGGATCGTGGCAAAACATACCCTCTTCCAGCACAGATTACCTGTGACCAATCGGGTCAAAAAGGGCAGTTCTAACCGGAAACTGAATATAGGGACCCTAATAAGCATTTCGACTCCAAAGACTTTGAATTTGGTTATATAAATTTTCCACAATGTGAATTTGAAATCCGGGTCAATATGACCCGAAACACCTTATTCGTCACAAAATGTTAACACCCAAGGAAGGTTAACATAAGTATTCGAATTAATTAAAGTCTTGTATTGACCCGTAATGCTGGTGGATCACCTTTTCGTGGTGCGTTACGGGGTATCAGATCTACCACCGAACCCTAGTTTGAATTAACTCAAACTAGGGAACATATTTGCTTTTGTAGTCAAAGGAAATATCTGAGTCCTTATTACATTTTATGTCTTGTGAAAAGTTACGCTACTCGGATTGTGCCATCGAGGATTAGCTTGCAATAAGGAAAACAAGGTTATTCTTCATCTATGTGAATTCTCATTTTTTATTTTATGTTCTATAGTTTGAATTGGTAATGACTAGGGTTCTGATGCATGGTCAGTATCGAGGTCATAGTTTGTTTTCTTTGCAATGAATCTAATTTTGACTGATAAAGGGGCGTGCTTTTGAAGAGTGCTCTCACTCCTCAAAGGGTTTAAATAGCGGAAACTTTCATCTTCTTTTTGTTTAGCATTTCAAGCTTATTGCTTTCACAATTAGCTTATTGCTTGCTCTCAACTTAGTGTTCTAAATGCACTTCCACAGTTATTAATTAAGAGCTTTCGATGCCAAGTACCATTTTTGCATTAGTTTGATTGTACGGCAAGTACAATCATTCGCTATGTCCAGGGAGTCGAGAAATGTTCCTTTACGAAAAATTCCTAGACCAGACCGGGAATCGAACCCAGCCACCTCCAGCTCCGGTGTTGCTTGGTAGCTGCGCCTTAACCGACTGAGCTAAGGGACCCGGAAACTTTCAATAAAAGTCTATTCTCTGCCAACAAAACAAACAATGACAACTGTAACAAAACCGAATACTTCATCATTTCTCAATAGTGATGAAGTAACTCGAAATGCACTAAACAAAGGATACGGGATATACTACAATAGATCAAATTACTGGTCACAGTGGTTTATGTCCCGAACAGAGGAAAAAAAAGGTCTTGTATTAGACCTGATGCGATGTTCCCTTCCAGTCGACAGTCGACAACTAAGTCATTTCACACACGGTTTTCAAAATTTTGCCCCAATTGATCGGGACAATCTTACGCTTCGATTCCAATATTTCAAATTAATGATTTTTAACACTAAACTAATGAAAATAATGCAAATATAAAGTGATGTCTTATAATTGCGTTTTTAAGAGTAAATTTACTAAATGCACTGTATTTCCTATCACAGATTTCAAATGTAAGTAAGGGAGGTCTCATATGCAGCAGTGAACGATATATAAGGGGCACATGTTTGCAAAATGCTTCATTTTCCGGGGTCCACTCAACAATCGATATCTTCCTCGCCAACATGGGGAACAACATCGCCCAGCAGGTTGTGTACCGAGAACTCAGCTCAGACCACTATCCAGTGGTGGCTGAAGTTGGATCCTGCGTCGACCGGCATTCGGGAACCAGGCGCAACTATCATCGCGCCAACTGGGTCCAGTTCCGTCATCAGATCGACAACATCGTCGATTACGATAGGCGCCCCAAATCAACCGACGACATCGATCGGCAACTGCAGTCGATCGAGCAGAATCGAGCAGATCGAGATCTCACTAAAAATTTGATCCGTCTACGAAACATCTCTCGCAGACAGTATCAACGTACTGGTCTGCCTGCCTTAAAAGCAGACTGCAATCGTTTGAACAAAATCACCAAGGCCAGAATTACACGGTGTTCAATAAGTTCGGATACACTTTCAAAATTTGTTAAAAAAATGAAAACATGTTTTTTTATTTTTTGGATTTATGTTATTGAAAGCTATGTTTACAAGGAACGTTTACAACATTTCTCTTGGAATGACCCCCCCCTTTGTACTCCTTAACGAGCTTCAAACGTTTCTCGAACGCGTCGCAGGCGGCACGCACGGACTGCATGGGCATTTCGTCCCAGATTTTGAGAATTACCGTCTTGAAATGATCCAAAGTGCTGACCTTGTATTCGTTCAGCTTCGCCATCATATAGGACCAAACAAAAAAGTCGAGAGGATTCAAGTCCGGGGAGCTGGGAGGCCACAAAGTTTTGTCCAGAAAGTCGGTTAAATTGTCCCGACACCAGGCTTGAACCACATTTGCCGTATGGGCTGGTGCACCGTCCTGCTGGAACACGTAGTGCTCATCGCCGTAGAGGCTTCGGAGACTGGGGGCAACAACCTTTTCCAAAACCTCAGTTTTGTAGTACGCCGCGTTGATTTTGACGTTTTTTTCAATAAACACCAAGGGTAGCTTACCACGTTTGCATACTGCCCCCCAAACCATCACCGACGCGGCACTTTGGAACCGAGGGATGTTTATATTGGATTCAGGAATGCTGTCCCTCGATGGCGCCCACACCCGGTCATTTTGCACATTGTGCGGCTGCTGCAGCACGAACAGTTTCTCGTCCGAAAAAACAAACTCCTGACCAGCGTGCCGAGAGAGGATCCTCTTAGCTCGATCCAACCGCTTTTTGCTGGTAGCCTCCGAAACGCCATGGACCTTACGTTTTTTGTAAGGCCTGAAACCAAGGTCCTTGGTGAGTATGGTGTGAGCGGTTCCAATGGAAACGTTGAGATCTGCAGCCGTTTTCCGGATTGAGCGGTTCTTTTTGCGCCGAATTCGCTCCCTCACGATCTTGATGACCCGTGGCGTCCTCGCTGAACGCGGCCGACCGGATCTCGCACGGTCATTGGTCGAGGACGTCTCCCGGTATCGCCTGATGGTCGTGTAGACAAAGTTCCGCTTGACCCCATGCGATTTCAGCAGCCGGAATATATCGCCGGGTCGCTCACCGTTCAAAAAACGCTTAATTACGAAGTCCCGATACTCTTTCATCGCGCGTAACAAACAAACAACAACTAACAGAATGTCAACACCGCGCACATTCGGTAGCGTATGAATGAAGCTAAAGCTGACACCAATACCAATGCAGAATATGTACATGGCGCATACCTACGCAATGATGAAAACTTGTATTCGAACTTATTGAACACCGTGTATCGACATTTTGTCAGCTCACACAATCTTGGTCAGAACATAATCAGTTCTCACGAAGCTGCCGTTAGCGAGCATGCAAATAACATCCATCTATGTCTCAATGACTTTTCAGAGGAATTAAAAATCACAGCTGACGAACTGTTGACCTATATCAAAACGTCGAAGAATATGAAGGCCCCAGGTTTCGACAAAATCCAGGATTTGGAACTCAAGCACTTGAGTTTCCAAATCTATGAACATCTAGCATTGATATTCAACAAATGCCGTCGACTTAGCTACTTCCCCTCGTGTTAGAAGTCAGCTAAAGTCAAGTCACCCATCCGAAAACCTGGGAAAGATACTTCCACTCCCATGAGCTATCGTTCCATCAGCCTTCTCTCGGGATTATCCAAACTTTTTGGGAAATCAATCTACCGTCGGCTCCTTGCATCTGCCAGCGAACTCAACATCTTGCTTGATGTACAGTTTGGTTTTCGACGCGGTCGATCAACAGTACATCAACTGAACCCGGACTAACATCCTCAGGCGAAACAAGTCCGTTTCAAAAACGTCTGGAAAAGTAACGTGGAAAAGGCGTTTGACAACGTCTGGCATGATGGCCTGGTGTACGGCAAAGGGTGAATGCACCCTTCGTTTTGGGGAAATGCTCCTTAAACTTTGGAAAAATGCTCCTTAGATGCGTTTGCCCGGTATAATGCAATCGGAGGTATAAACCTTCTCGTTAGCGCTTGCCGGGTGTTTTGACGGGCCTTAAGTTTCTTCAAGATTGTATAGTTGTGACGGGTTTTAAGTTTCTGAATTTAAGAGTCGTCAAAACGAAATTAAGACTCTTCAAAATTAAGTAAGAACTCCTCAAAAATGGAAATTTAAACCTCGTCAAAACTACCTACAAGATTGTGGAGCGAAGCTCTGCTATACAATCTTGAAGAAACTTAAGACCCGTCAAAACACCCGGCAAGCGCTAACCAGAAGGTTAATACCTCCGATTGCATTATACCGGGCAAACGCATCTAAGGAGCATTTTTCCAAAGTTTAAGGAGCATTTCCCTAAAAAGAAGGGTGCATTTATCCTGCTGCCCCTGGTGTACAAGCTGCATCGGTACAATCTTCCAGCCTTTCTGGTGAAGATGGTAAAGAACTACAATGTCCGATGCGCAGCAGGTTTCTGCCGGTGTTCCGCAGGGAAGCACATTAGGTCCACTTCTTTTTAATCTATTCACCTCGGACATCCCCCCACTCCCTGAAAACGGATCGCTGTCGCTGTTCGCCGATGATACTGCAATCGCTCACAATGGAAGGGTAGTAACTGTAGCGAAGCCTGAATGTTCTGTTGGAAGCATCTCACAGCTTGGAAGATCTGCATCAATGCAGCAAAGACCTATTCCTTCACTCAAAATCGTCTAGACTTGTTTCGGCTGAGGATGTAAAATTTTTTCTAAACGGTACAACGGTGTAGTGGACCAATTCAGCCATCTATCTTGGCGTGACACTAGATAGCAAGATCTTCAGGGAACAGGTTGATAAGACTGTCACAAGGTGTAACGTTCTGTTGAAGCTAATGTAATCACTGACCAACAGAAGGTCTACATTATCCCTGAAAAAACAAGCTTGCTCTTTACAAGCAAATCATACTTCCAGTCGTCGAGGACGGCATGCCAATCTGGAAGAGTTGCGCAAAAACACATCACCTGAAGCTTCAGCGTGTTCAAAATAAGTTCCTCAGGATGATCCTGAACACCCCTCCGAGGACAAGAACATCTGAGGTCTACGGCCTGGCCGAGATAAAAACACTCGAATATCGTTTTAGTAAGACTATCAATAGGTAAAGGGCGATACGGTCAAAATTCGGTCAATATCAACTTGACGTATTTCTTTCAATTTTGCATTTAAAAAACCTGAACACCCCTCATTTTGAAGGTGTGTGTGTGTGTAGAATGTTGCTCCTATTTTGATTTTGGAATTCACTCTTCAGTTGTCAAAATGCCGTCCAAGCAAGAAGACCAGCGTATCAAAATTTTGCTCGCGCATCGCGAAAATCCGAGCTACTCGCACGCAAAGTTGGCAAAATCGCTAAAAGTTGCCAAATCAACCGTTACAAATGTAATTAAAGTGTTTGGGGAACGTTTGTCGACAGCCAGGAAGTCTGGATCGGGGGGAAATCGAAAACCGGAAGCCGCTGAGACGACAAAGAGAGTTGCCGGTAGTTTCAAGCGAAACCCTAACCTATCTCTCCGAGATGCCGCAAATAAGCTGGGTGTATCGTCTACAACCGTGCATCGAGCCAAAAAACGAGCCGGACTATCGACTTACAAGAAGGTAGTGACTCCATATCGCGATGATAAACAAAATACGACGGCCAAAGCGCGATCCCGGAGGCTGTACACGACGATGCTGACGAAGTTTGACTGCGTGGTAATGGACGACGAAACCTACGTCAAAGCCGACTACAAGCAGCTTCCGGGACAGGAGTTTTATACGGCAAAAGGAAGGGGAAAGGTAGCAGATATTTTCAAGCACACGAAACTGTCAAAGTTCACAAAGAAATATCTGGTTTGGCAAGCCATCTGTACCTGTGGCTTGAAAAGCAGCATTTTCATAGCTTCCGGGACTGTCAACCAAGAAATTTACGTGAAAGAGTGTTTGAATAAACGTCTGCTGCCTTTCCTGAAGAAACACGGTTGTTCCGTACTGTTTTGGCCGGATTTGGCATCTTGCCATTACGGTAAAAAGACCATGGAGTGGTACGCCGCCAACAACGTGCAGGTGGTTCCCAAGGACAAGAACCCTCCCAACACGCCAGAGCTCCGCCCAATTGAGAAATACTGGGCTATTGTCAAGCGGAACCTAAAGAAGACCAAAAAAACTGCTAAGGACGAGCAGCAGTTCAAGGCAAACTGGCTTTCTGCGGCGAAGAAGGTGGACAAGGTGGCTGTACAAAATCTGATGGCAGGGGTCAAGCGTAAGGCCCGGCAATTCGGATTTGGAAAAGCGGAAGCCTAACTGAATATTTTTCCTGAATTTTATACTAATTGAACTTGAAAAAGAAATTTAATTTGATTTTTTAAATAAACGATTTCACCGATTTACACGCGTTTTCCCTTGACCAAATTTTGACCGTATCACCCTTTATTATAAAAGATTTCTCATTGTTTGAGCAGTACGCTTACCTAATTCGTAAATCCTCCCGATTCTTAATTTTGATTCGATTCTTAATTTTGATTCGACAAATACTAGGGTCGTTTGTAGATTGTTAATTTTTTGCAATCGCAGCCCGCTGGTTGTTGGCATGTGATGATTTCCCTATTACAGACATCATCTTCTAATAAACAGTTGTTTAATGTTGGTAATTGGTTTGCTTCAAATTCCAATTAGTGCTTAAAAGTGTTTCCGTGCGGTTTAGTGCGTTTTATAGAGTCCCTACATTTCGATCCCTTGCGCTGAACTGGCCGGCTTGACGTGCCGCAAGGGCTCAGTAGGGATCAAGACCCGAAGCTAAGAGTCAGTTCCTTTGTGGTTATATCACATTTATTAGCAGAGCAGCACATCGAAATTTTAGGTTCATTATATGCTTTATATCCCATGATTCCTTATCTACTATACCATTTCAGATCATCCATGGATATCCCAAGTTTTGTAAAATAATTTAAAATAATTTTTTTTTCTCGTGGCTATGATACATTGTCTCAGCTTTTAAGGTTCATGGTACAATTGCAGCAGGACCACAAGCTGCAGACATTGAAATAAAAATGAAATTATTATCATTTTATATTATAACATCCATGCATTACATTTTGTATGCTTTTTTATAAGTCATTTTCAGCTTCGCATAGATGCATCCTTGTCAGTTATAGCTCATCTAACCTACGTTATGTATTTGAAAAGATAGAAAGGTTTTTGATGTTTTTTTTTTTTTTTTTTTTTTAAATCATATTCGAAAAATTCTACTTAAAAAAAGCTCTTTCCTTCTTCATGAAAAATATATATTAATTTAAAACCTAGCAGTTTACAATCATTCATTTCCTATTTCACAGAAATAAAGTATCATTTATAGGTCCAGATGAACAAGAGCTATCGAAAAATTAATTTTTTTTATCTTTTTGTATGTTTGTTTTATTAAGATTCAGTTTTTGGATTCATAATCATATGAAATTTATTTCGCCTTATTATTAGCTGTTTTCCAGTTTATTTCCAATATTATTATGATATTAATACACATCTAATTTTTATTTTCAGTAACATACCAGTAGATGTCACATACATCTTGTACCTACGTTTATTATGTTCTCTGACTATTATTGTGAAAACAAATTTTAGTAGATCTTAATCCAATAGAAACTGCAACAGGGGAAGTCTTTCGATGAGTGGATGTTCAGCTTAGTTACGGATATTGGTATTCTACTATAGTTTACTGGCCTGCTGGTATTACTATTTTATATTATAACGTCAGTTTATTATGTTATGTTATGATATTAAATGATGTGACATAATTGCATTTAAATTCATTTCATTAAAATCACTATTTCCGATGAGACTCACTACATAAATTATTGCAAGGAAATGGAACAGCACATCGAAATTTTAGGTTTACTATTCTATTGCTATATAATTTCAGATCATTCATAGGTATCCCAAGTTTTATGAGATAATTTAATATCAATTTTTTTTTCTCGCAGCTACATTGTCTAACTTTCAGGTCCACAAATGGAATTTTTATTATCATTCTTATATTCATTCATTATATTCTTTTTCATTATAATATTCATTCACTATATTTTTATAATTATAATATTAATTCACAAGATTTTAAATATTACTATATGACACTGAATATATATTGGGAAGGGAGGGAGCATCAGGGTATCACTCAAACTGGAATTGGACAATGGAGTGGTATGACAACCAGCGTCTAGGAGGGAACAAACAGTATCATTTTCTTTATCCTACCGATTCGATTGTGATGCTGTGAATTCTACTCCAACAGTTTCAGTGAGAGTGACGCGCCCTTCTTAACAAGCCATCCCGTAGAAAGCTTAATAAGTATTGCGAATTGGGTTATTCGATTTGTTGGGTCGTGTCGTGGGGGGGGGAATCTCATGTTCCCGCGGGTTTCGGGTAGGGCCTGCTAGGGGTCCGCCCCGGTTTTTGGCCCTTCATAGGCGTTTGTGTAACCGCCGGTCCTTTTTTTTTTTTTTGGGGGGTATAGGGTTGGGGGGGGTTTTTTTTTGTCCCTTGGGTTTATTTTTTTGGTTGGGGTTTTGTTGGTTCGCTTCTCAGTTGGTTTTTGTGTGCTATCATTTTTTTAAAATATTTTATGGGTATCGTTCAAGCCACAGGTACAGATTGCCTGCCACACCAGATATTTCTTCGCGAAGACACTTTGATGTGCTTGAAAATATCTGCCACGGTTCCCCCGAGTTTGCCATATAAAATTCCTGTCCAGGAAGCTGTTTAAAATCTGCCTTGGCGTAAGTTTCATCGTCCTGAACCACGCAATCAAACTTCGTCAGCTTCGTCGGGTACAACGTTCGCGATCGTGCTTTGGCCGACGTGTTTTGTTTATCGTCGCGATTTGGAGTCACCACTTTCTTGTAAGTTGACAGTCCAGCTCGTTTCTTAGCTCTATCCACGGTTGAAGGCGCCACTCCCAGCTTCTTTGCGACATCTCGGACGGAGACGTTGGGGTTCCACTCGAAACAGCGGGAACTCTTTTTCGTCGTCGCTGTGGCCTCCGGCTTTCGATTTCCCCCCGATCCAGCTTTCCTGGCTGTTGACAATCGTTCTCCGAACACTTTTAATACGTTGGTAACAGTTGATTTAGCCACATTCAACAATTTCGCCAACTTGGCGTGAGAGTAGTTTGGATTTTCGCCATGCACGTGCAAAAGTTTGATGCGTTGCTTCTCTTCCTTCGACGACATTTTGATAACTGAGAATAATGGGGTCTCAAAATAAAAAGAGAGAAACATTAAAAGGGGGGGGGAAATTTTTTTACAGGAAGAAGGTTGAAAAAGAACGGGAGACCCCTTCACTCTTTCTAACTTTAAGAGACAGATAGCAGCGCCACTCTCATCGTCAACGAGATAACGTTGAACCACATTGATAGACAAAACAAACACACACATATGCATGCCTGAACACATACAGCGAAACGCAAAGTTAATAGCGCAACATTGCCATTTCCTCTCGAGCGGCGATTCGCATCGTACAGATCTTCCGCATCGTATTCCATTTGAGATATCTGGATTTTTAACTTTGCATGTCTCTTTTCATAGTTCTGTATACATTTTACAATTACTGATAAGTGTTGGTAACTAACAAGTTAGCGAATAAAACAATTAGATTCTGTAACATGAAAAAATGTAAATATTGCAAAAATGAGCTACCGCCGCCGTTCTGTTTCCGGTTTTCCTAATGCTATAAAAGGAATATCTACAAAATCTTTCTTCAAGGCGTGCTTTCCAATTCTGGTTAGTTCATAGAGTTCTTAACAGAGTGTTTCATATCACTATCGTTTACACGCACGTAAAGGGCGAACACGAAATTATTGCGACACATTCAACAGGGCATAACTTTTTTACCATTGGGTAAAAATCAACCAAATTTTGCACACTTTCTCATTGATGTGTATTATTTACATGCTGTCAAACTCGAAGTCATGTTTTCCGATTCAACGAAAATGGAGGTGAACCAACGCGAGTCGAGAGAACAAATTCTTTCCAAACACCTGGAATTTCCTGACCTGTCGCACCGGCAGTTGGGAAAAATGTTGAACATTCACCATTCAACTGTCTCCAGAGTGTTGAAGCGGTTCCAAGAGCGGTTGACGTTGGACCACGGCAAAGGAGCTGGAAGAAAACCGGGACCGGAGAACAAAAAGACGGAGGGAAAGGTGAAGCGGATGATTAAAGCAAATCCCAACGTCTCAAGCCGTGATTTGGCTAAAAAGATCGGCATGTCGCAGAGCTACGTCCAGAATGCAAAGAAGAGAGCTGGACTACATACATACAAGGTACAGAACTTCCCAAACCGCGATGAGCGGCAACAATCGACGGCTAAAACTCGGGCACGGAAGCTCTACGAGAAGATGCTGACAAAATATGGCTGCTGTGTGATGGACGACGAAAGGTATATAAAAGCCGATTTTAAGCAAACTCCGGGGTTGGAGTTTTTCACCGACCAGAGCAAGTTCTATGTGGACGATAAATTTAAGAAGAAGAAAATGTCGAAGTTCGCCTCCAAATATCTCATTTGGCAGGCCATCTGCTCTTGCGGACTGAGGAGTGAGCCTTTCGTGACAAAAGGCACAGTAAATGGCGAGATCTACAAATCTGACTGCCTCGAGAAGCGGCTTTTGCCGTTCTTGCAGCAGCACGACGAAGCTCCGCTATTTTGGCCAGATTTGGCATCATGCCACTATTCTAAAAGTGTCCTGGAGTGGTATGAGGCCAATTCTGTCCATTTTGTTCCAAAGGACATGAATCCGCCAAACTGTCCGGAGCTGCGCCCGGTGGAGCAGTACTGGGCAATGATGAAGCGGGAACTTCGGAAGAGCAAGAAGACAGTCAAAGACGAGAAGGACATGTTAAGAAAATGGAAAAAAAAACTGAGAAACTGGTACCGGATGACACTGTAAAGACTTTGATGGAGGGCATCAAGCGAAAATGCGTTCAATTTTACACTCAAGGCTCCATCGATTAACTTTTCTTTTGATTTTTGAAGTAAATATATGTATAAAACTACCCTACAATTTTGGTTTGATTCTAAACATTATAAGAAAATTGGCATGACATTTTCGGTGTCGCAATAATTTCGTGTTCGCCCTTTATTTTGTTGTATCGTTCTGGCTATTCATGTTTCTTAGCTACTTAAAATGAATTTTCTTAGCAGCTGCTCTTCTGAGTTTTCAGTTTTTGGGAGTTAATTGATTTCATGCAATTATTTACTGAAGGGACACTTGAAAAACTTCAACCTTGAATCAAAACAATCAAAGCAAACTCAACTGTCAAAACTGTCAAAAAAGGTGCACGCACACTATGATCCGTGCTAGTACATGTGAACGTATTATCGAATATTTCAATGTGTTATCACCAGATGTCGTTGCAATCATATAAGAGAGTGTATCCTCTAGATTATTCCAGAATATAATATCTAAGACATCTTGTTCATTTACCATCTTTGGTTGTATTACAAAAGCCATCAACAACGCAGCAGACGATGCTATAGGGTTTATGGAGATAAATCGTCGGAACGATTAGTATGACGAGGATTGTCAGACAGTTTTAGACGAGAAGTAAGCAGCGTGGGTGATGATGCTGCTAAGCTAAGAACCCGTCAATATGTGGAGCGGTACAAGCCGACTCGAAGACAACAAACTCATCTTTTCCAGGATAAGAAGCGCTGTCTGGAAGAGTTGGAGTGTGAAGAAATGGAGCAGCTGTATAGTTCTCAAGAAAAACGAAGACCGAAATGTGGCGGAGTGTGTCGGAATAAGGATGCAGTACTGCGATTAACACCTGAAAGGCGCAAAGGCAGGACCTTAGAATAACAGGAGAAATGACGTGTTTACACGTCACAAAAACAGAAGTTAAGAATGCCATCAAATAGCTCGAAAACAACAAGGCGGCTGGGAAGACTGGTATCGGAACGGAACTTTTAAAAACGGGCACGAATAAACTGGTGACTTGTCTACATCGACTGATGGGCAGGATCTAGAATCTGAACAGCTATTGCAGAAGTGGAATGAGAGAATTATATGCCCAATCTACAAAAAGGGTGATAAGTTGGAATGGGAGAACTACCGAGTAAAAACTATTCTCTTTGCGGCCTACAAAGTACTTTCCCAAATCTTCTTCCGTCGTTTTTTGACTCTATCCATCTGATTTAAAAAAATGTTATCAAGACGATTAATTGTGAACGGGTGATCGACAATAGAACATTTTTACGTTTTGGCAGATTTTTTTTCAAATCTTTCTTGTATGTCAAGTCCCTACGCAACTTCCAAAAATGTTTTAGGAAACGTTAAGCTTTAACATGCGCGGTAAAAATTTTCAATAAATCCAGTCAATTCATCTGCTTTGCTGACGAAGTGAAAATTATCGGAGGAACGATCCATTAACGGGTGTTCACTAAATAATGAGAACGAAAAGAATGGGTCAGGAAAAAAATACCAGTGAAGTTTTGTTCAAACTGATTTATTTTATTAAAAGGGTCAACTTAAATCTTCAAACTAAGTTTAGTGAATATTGTCATATGGTCCGTGGTCCGCCGTGCGGCGCAGCTTAGTCGTTATGCTGGAACATGACCGTTGGACGGCAGCCACATTGATTTTTCGGATGCAGCTTTTGATCCTGTTGGTAAGTTGCTTGGTGTTCTTGGCCTTCCAATTATCCTTGTATACCATGGAGCTCAAAAGACCGAAGAAATCCTCGATAAGACGGCACTGTGGTAAATTTGTCGGCTTCCGGTCTTTTGGGACATATGGTATATTTTGGCTCTCCAAAAACGTTAGCGTTTTTTTTGCGTAGTGCGATGATGCCTTGTCCGGCCAAAACACGTATTTGCCATCCGAGTGATGTTGTTTAAGAAATGGGATGAGTATTTTCTGCAAACACTCTCTTTGGTACACCTTCTGGTTGATGGCCAAACCGCTTGGTTTGAACCACGGCTTCAAAATACCCTTATCGGATATTACGATG
The DNA here is from genome assembly GCA_024533555.2 of Aedes koreicus. Taxonomy (NCBI): domain Eukaryota; kingdom Metazoa; phylum Arthropoda; class Insecta; order Diptera; family Culicidae; genus Aedes; species Aedes koreicus. The sequence continues at coordinate 203,264 of JAHHFK020003760.1, forward strand.
TATAACATAACCTTCGATTCAAATTTGTGCTTGAACTTATACATTACTTTTGGAGGAGTAGTAGATTTGTCCTTAGTGTAGAATCGGTCGTTTCCCGGTATCTGAGACTTCGAAAGAGGAAAGTAGCTTTCGTCGTCCAGAACGAAAGATTTTCCGCCGTAATTCCGAGTCATCCAGCGGCATTGGGATTTCACGGTTTGAATCTGCTCATCTGTGTACTCTGGGGATCTGGTTTTCTTTCTACACACTATTCCTTCTTTCTTTAGCGTCTTGCAGATGAGTGACTTCGAACAATGGAACTTTCGGGCTGCTTCCCGTTGACTTACCGAATCCTTGTTGTTGAACATGCTGCGCAGCGAGCGGAGCGTTTTCTCATTCATTATTTTCGCTGGACGGCCGCAACCTTTCTTCCGGGTTACTCTCATGCATGCCAGGATACGGTATACGGTGGATACCGGAACTTTTCCACGACAAAAATGGTCCACCGTGTATTTTTTTCCACGATCTTCGTTCGCTTGAAAGAATTGTACAACGCGCGCGCGCAGTTCTTCCTGTTTCGACGGCATGCTGAACACGACTGAACATGTTAGAGTAAAATAAGAGTGTATGAAAATTTTCTGGAGAGTGCAACGATTCATTCATCTAAAGTGACATTTCTATGCGGCCGTTTTTGTTCTGATGGAAAAGTATTGAAATCATTCTCATTTTTTAGTGGACATCCGTTAGTACATCACGCAAAACCGTGAGGCAGAAAGTATGTAAGGTGGAATACGTTGAAGACTAAGTAACTGTTGGCTGAACAGATAGAGCTCGCAACTGTGTAGAAATGTGATAATCGATAAAGATGAGTTCGTATTGGTGCATAAGGTTTTGTATTTCGGATCATTCACGACAGTTGTTACCCACTGCTGCGAAAAAAAAGACATTGGAGTGCAGCAGCGGTCCGAAATAGACATCGCGCCAGCATAGGAACAGTAGGATAAGTAAGAAATTGTTCGCATTTGCAAGCAATCGACGTTTTACGAAACTATTCTCATGTCTATCTTGCTTTTTAATAAGGTTAATTAACGTTTGTATACATCTGTTTTCTGTTTTCTATGAACTGCGCATTTTTTTATTATCTCTTTCAACAATTTCAATTCGTTAACCTACTGCTATTACTGAGCATAAATCGAGTATTGTGTTTAAACTATTTAAAACTTAAAGGGAAAATCTCACTTAAGGCTTATGAACAATCAAGTCCCAGGTGTCCTTCAATCGCAGTTTCAGAACGTCGTCGGCGCTGAGTTCGGTCGTGCCGTAGCTGAGTACGCTGAATTTTGAGTAGAAGTAGATCACACCGGCCACCCAGCCCCACAGCATAGTGCTGTAGATCATCGACACCAGTCGGAATTTCACGAACTTCTCGATCACCAGTTGGATATGTTCCAGCACGAAGCACAGCAGTAGTATTTTGTACAACAGGGCCGGAAGGTAATTGTACAGAAATAGGGTTCGTTCGACGAAAAAGTACGGTAGATAATGGATGAAGTAGCCGGCAAGGAAGATTTCTCCTCCAAGTCGGAACTTTTGCCATTCTTCTTCGCTCAAATCGAAGATCTTTCTTCTTCGTCTAATAAGGTAGAAAACCAGCAGACCGACGTATACGACAATTGCAAGGGTTGCCGTGTACCAGATGACCAAGTTGCCTAGTAAATGAATCTGCGCATTCGATGAGTTATCGACCCAATAGGCTATACCCTTGTCCATGAGGGGCCAATCGAATGGCTCTGACGAATACATGTGACCTTCCATCTTCTCTGCCTGGAGCAACATCTTCATCTGCAGCTCGCTGAACTTATCCCAGAACGACAGCGTCGTCGGTTCCATTGGAATCATCTCGGTCTTAAGCAGTTTCTCCAGCAAGTCTTTCCTTTCGTTGTCCTGTGTGTAGCGGTGCTCTTCAACATTCCAAATCGTATCGATGGTAAACTGTTTTCGATCTGCAGCCATTTCAAACTGATTAAATCCCCAATCCGGTAGCTGTTCTCCGGTGAACTTCAACGCCGCATTCGTGGCTTCATGAATCAACCTCACCTGGGATGTTATTGCGTTCCACTTATTTTTCGAATCTTTGGCGTTGATAATCTCAACCTTCCACAGCAGATTGGCTGGCATGGAAATGTTGTAGTCTATGTAGCAGGAAACTTCCTGACTGAGTGGGCTCATCGCTGAGGCTACGTCATGCGAGTTCAACGCACGACTAGTGACTCCATGCACCAACTGAATCACGTCTCCGTCTTCTATGTAATCCGGTTCGTCACCCACGACGATGTTCTCCTTGTCCGGACGCTTCACGATCCACCAGTTGTTGACGTCTTTGAACCCATAGCAGGTGACCTGTTGTTGATGACTCGATCCGCGGCCATCCTTGTACTTGATCGGATAGACGTGAGCGTGTGAATGCATCCAGCAGACTCTACCGTGCGTATGCTTCAGCGTAATTTGCGATCCATGCTGGATCCTCAGCGGTTGGCCTTTGGTGATCGACGCCAAACCACCTTCCAGCGAAGCTTGGAAGGCACTGGTCATTACACTGTCGTGAGGACCCGCTTTGTACAAGCTATTAAGATGGATGTAGAAACAGCCCAGGTATAGAGTACTGGACACGGCCAGAAAAAGTGCAGCTTTAACGATGCCCTTGGTAAGCAGGTAGATATTGGATTGGGTTCGATCCGGCAGCTGCATCCATACGTGGCGACCGATGATGTAGCACGCGAGGAAGAAGCTTAGAAAGCCGACATATTTGACGCAAACACCTGCGGTGAGGGAGGCAGCTGCAAGGGTGCCAAAGGACCACCAGCGAACGGAAAACGGTTTAGCGCTGAGAAATTTGAGAACGAACAGGATTCCGACGGTGGAGAATAGGAGTAGTATCGGTTCCATCAAGATGAAACGGGAGTGCGTGAGAAGGGCGTTGTCTGGAATGAATGGAAAAAGGGAGACGGGTAGTTAGTGGTTGAAGTTTTTGGTGGCAGATGCTGATTACCAAAAACGATCAAGAGTCCACCGATGATGCAGATCGATTGGCTGAGTTTCAGTTGTCGCAGGATACTGTAGATGACAGGAGCCAGTAAGCTGCCACACAGGGCCGGGATGAACCGGAAGGCGAAGATTGGAACGCTCTGTAATGAATAAAGGGTGAACCGTTAAAAAAATGGCCAACTCAATATGTGATTTTTTTTGTTAATCGTGCTTTCAATATTACTCGTATTGTAGGTGCTTACGAAACCCAAGTAAATTTTTAAGTTTTATTCCAGCCATATAGCACTCCTCACAGCTTTGTTGATCAAACTACATTCAAAACTGTTTTGTCTACCAACACCTCCTCTATGCTTCATTAATACCTTTATAAAACCATAAAGATTTTGAAAATATTCTAGTGATAGATGTTATGACCACTTGAGAACCTTCATAAAACCTATTGACTGCCATGAAAACCAGCATACGGCCAAATAGCCACAATTGTCAAACTTCACTGTGATATCGTGGTTGGTTTTTGTTGTTCTGTTTTGTTCGATTCTCTGCTATCCTGATTTATTTAGCAGTAAATAATATCGAAGAAAAAATATTCGGTTTTGCAGACGATTTGCATCAGTAGGTTGAAGAATTTCTGTCAACCAATACATTATTAAAAATAAATATTTGTAGAAACGCATGTTGCCTCTTTTGAACATACATAGTTATTCAATGGGGTTGAGGACAGAGTTTGATTCCTAGCTCTATGGTAAAATGGGCAAGTCGTACTCAAAGACAGAAATTCTCTTAATTCGTAGGAACTGGTCACAGTTAGAAAATATTGGGCAATCATTAAGTGAAAATTTAGATTATAAAGACTGGACTCGGAAAAAAATAGACACACAAAAATGATCGTTGGTCCCGTTGGTAAAACGCCTAGCTAAACGATGCCGTTGCTGGTAGCTTGTCAACCAGTTCTCGTAGCAGAATTGGATTCGACTGATGTCACCCAACAACCTTCAGATGCCCGCAAAAATTCTGCACAACAAGTCCGAAACTCTCCAACGATTTCAACCTATCTGCCTTCGGCGATGGAGTTGACCAAACTCTCACGATCATGTTGTTGACGATCTGTACAGTCGCTGTACCGTTGATGGATGAAGCAAAAAGCTGCTGACTGCGTCTTTGGGAGGACCATTCAAAGATGCACTGACACCCCAGAAGATTTACTGCGTCGGAGTAGCCGCAGATCTCCGTAAAATGCTGGTATATACTTATGAAAAGCGGCTAGCCTACTGGATCCCCGGTCAAGATTGGCAGCTCCTTGGTAACTACTTGGCCAGCTGAAGGATCGTCGATCTCTCATACCGTACGTTCCATTATTCCATTGTGGTTATTTGTTATTTGTTGGTTGTAGGGAGCATCTATTCTAGAAATGTTAAGTGATGTTCCTTTCTTCCTCTGAGGGTTACGACACGAGCACTCACTCTCGTCCTAGCATTTAGATACTTATGATTATTGTGCCATTGTCCACTACCTAAAAAGAGAAAAAGCAATGCAAAATCCCTATCCCGTTCAGAAATCTGAGATATGCGATACCGAAAAGTATTCACCCATCGTGAAATTCGTTTGTTTAATGCTGACAAGTAAATTCATAACACTAGCTCAATCATGAGTGATGGTTGTTGCTATTGTTTCGTATTCACGTGACTTTCAGCCTATGGCTGATTCGTCACGCCAGGAAGACGACTAGGACCCTACATATCGAACCTATCCAACTATACTTCTCTTCCGAAGGAAGCCGTGATCAGAGATTTTGACGTAGACTACGTCTTACGGCAAGGGTAGGGTGTCAATTGAAAATCTAAAAATCAGCGACCGTCTCGAAATATCGTTACAAATTAAAACGCTAATTACTTAATAAATGCTCGATAGATTTTCAAAATGTTTACATCAATCGTAACAACCGTGAGATCCGGAGGCGGATTATCAGTGGAAGTCGTGCCTACTATGGGCTCCACAAGCAACTACGGTCAAACAGACTTAGTTCCCGTAATTTTGCTTTGTAGGCTAAATTTACTAAATGCGCTGAACTTTCCTTTCACAGATTTCAAATGTGAGCAAGGGAGGTCTCATATGCAGCTGTTTACGATATAAAAGGGGTACACCTTCGCAAATTTCTCATTCGTGTTGCAGTACTGGAGCTGTGCGGAGCATCGAGCCAGTATGGATTGGCAGCTGGCGCCTGACGAGGGCATGTACCCTGGAGGGTGCAGTAGCCTCATGCGGCAGTGTTGAGCGACAAGACGACAATTTGGATTTGACAGAAAGCGGTGGCAAGCACCATAATTGGTGCCCTGGCGACCAACCAATTGGTCAGGTAGCTGATTGCACTGCAGGCAACCGTTGCTAGGCAGCCATAAATAATGCTGTGGTGTGCTAGGTAGTCGGTTGCTTGGGCCAATAATGTCTTTGTAGCCAGCCGGTGGGTGCAACCACCGTGTGTGTGTGTGTGTGTGTGTGTGTGTGTGTGTGTGTGTGTGTGTGTGTGTGTGTGTGTGTGTGTGTGTGTGTGTGTGTGTGTGTGTGTGTGTGTGTGTGTGATATTTGGTTGACATCTTGTGGTAAGGCGCAGAGAAGGTTTTAATTCAATTGCGGACCATTTCAAATCCGTCCTTTGTGAAGGTCCATTAATTATGTCACGCAGTAAGGGGGGAGGGGCAGTTTGGGAAAACGTGACAATCGATATAAAAATTTTTGAAGGTCCATACAAAAAGCGCGACAAAGGGGGGGGGGGGGGGGGGTTTAAAAATTCACTTTTTGAGAGACATAATTGACATACTTAATGCATGTTCCCTTTTCAGGACGACCAATTTATTTTTGAGAGAGTTTGTTTGATTTGAATTTATCCAACATTGATTTTCAAGTTCTTACCGATTAGCTGGCTACAGCAATTTTAGTTTTCTCTTTGTTGTATACCTGTGTACAATTTACAAATGGCTACCGTCACGAAAAATTGAAACACCGGACGCTAATAATTCGATCGTTTCTTGATTAATTTATTTATGAGACTAATCTAAGAGTTTAAAGGGCGATACGGTCAAAATTTGGTCAATATCAACTTGACGTATTTCTTTCAATTTTGCATTTAAAAAACCTGAACACCCCTCATTTTGAAGGTGTGTGTGTGTGTAGAATGTTGCTCCTATTTTGATTTTGAAATTCACTCTTCAGTTGTCAAAATGCCGTCCAAGCAAGAAGAGCAGCGTATCAAAATTTTGCTCGCGCATCGCGAAAATCCGAGCTACTCGCACGCAAAGTTGGCAAAATCGCTAAAAGTTGCCAAATCAACCGTTACAAATGTAATTAAAGTGTTTGGGGAACGTTTGTCGACAGCCAGGAAGTCTGGATCGGGGGGAAATCGAAAACCGGAAGCCGCTGAGACGACAAAGAGAGTTGCCGGTAGTTTCAAGCGAAACCCTAACCTATCTCTCCGAGATGCCGCAAATAAGCTGGGTGTATCGTCTACAACCGTGCATCGAGCCAAAAAACGAGCCGGACTATCGACTTACAAGAAGGTAGTGACTCCAAATCGCGATGATAAACAAAATACGACGGCCAAAGCGCGATCCCGGAGGCTGTACACGACGATGCTGACGAAGTTTGACTGCGTGGTAATGGACGACGAAACCTACGTCAAAGCCGACTACAAGCAGCTTCCGGGACAGGAGTTTTATACGGCAAAAGGAAGGGGAAAGGTAGCAGATATTTTCAAGCACACGAAACTGTCAAAGTTCGCAAAGAAATATCTGGTTTGGCAAGCCATCTGTACCTGTGGCTTGAAAAGCAGCATTTTCATAGCTTCCGGGACTGTCAACCAAGAAATTTACGTGAAAGAGTGTTTGAATAAACGTCTGCTGCCTTTCCTGAAGAAACACGGTTGTTCCGTACTGTTTTGGCCGGATTTGGCATCTTGCCATTACGGTAAAAAGGCCATGGAGTGGTACGCCGCCAACAACGTGCAGGTGGTTCCCAAGGACAAGAACCCTCCCAACACGCCAGAGCTCCGCCCAATTGAGAAATACTGGGCTATTGTCAAGCGGAACCTAAAGAAGACCAAAAAACTGCTAAGGACGAGCAGCAGTTCAAGGCAAACTGGCTTTCTGCGGCGAAGAAGGTGGACAAGGTGGCTGTACAAAATCTGATGGCAGGGGTCAAGCGTAAGGCCCGGTAATTCGGATTTGGAAAAGCGGAAGCCTAACTGAATATTTTTCCTGAATTTTATACTAATTGAACTTGAAAAAGAAATTTAATTTGATTTTTTAAATAAACGATTTCACCGATTTACACGCGTTTTCCCTTGACCAAATTTTGACCGTATCACCCTTTATACGATTGCCATTATATTTACTCAGATGTATAATATTTTACAAATAAAAGATGAATATATTTCGATTACATATTCATCAATTGGTGTAAGAAGATTTTGGAGAATGTTGCGTTCTGACATGTTTCTAGAAATTCCCTATCACGGACAATGTTTTGATTCTCGAACATGCACATTTCAATGAGTACTGTTATGAATAGTTATTCTGTTGTGTTAACGATTCGCATTGGATAGAGTTTTACTTCTAGGAAGAAATAAGTTTTGAGAAACTGTCAAAGTGAAAATAAGTGCAATGCCTAATCGTTTTCATGCCAACCGTATGCGCAAATTTCGGAAGCGTATTAAGATCGAACATTCGAAAAATCCTCCGAAACAACCATGTACCAATGCCGAGCGAGCTCGAGGTTATCGGTCGAAACTGAAAGCAGCCAGAGGTAATGCGTTGCCAACTACTGGTCGAGAAGCTGGAGAAGGGCTTTCAACTGGAGGTGGGAAATAAAATCTAGTGGTCAACCAACTTGACAAAGTGCAAATACTTTCCAAATGCTTTCTAAAGAGTGTACAATAGCATTTCGCTAACATACTTACAATCTAATGCTGGTGTAACGATCTTTTAGGACGTTATTATGATCAAACTAGGCCTTACGGCAAGGGTAGAGGTCAAATCAACATTTAAAAATAACTAAAACAGTTTGATCGCTTATAGCTTTATCATTTATCGATAGATTTTCGAGATTACGCAATAAGGATAATGGTCTCCAGCTGGTTGATCATATCAATACAACCACTACAACCAGCACAATAGTTGCCCTTTCATCATACTAACATTCCAACCAAACGACCCTTTCCACGGCTGCCAAATAATTTCTAAGAAGCGAATCATAGCATGTTCTAACATACTTTCTCACTTACTTATGCTAACCCAACGTCCCACTAGAACAGTACGCTACGGAACTATCGAAACTAATCAAACGGGGTAGCGTAGTCTACGTCAACCGGTCGTGTGTTAAACACAACCCCACTGATTTTTCGTCTCAAAAACTCCCAACAGCGCCGACTGGAATTAATACCAGATCACTGGGATGAGAGGTAAAATACTAAATACAATAATGTTTATAAGAAAACAAAATTATATTTAGACGGGAGAGAAGTCGTGAAGTCCATCTTACCAAATAACTGTTACCAAGTTAAAATAAAAATTAAAAATAAATCCAAGGATTGAGATAGTTTCTCCGCTTTCCCAAGGCATTTGGTAGTGTGAACGGATATTTCGCTAGAACCACTGCAAAAAAGCTCAACCATTTTTTTTGCCAGTCAAGGTGGCGGATTCGTTCCTGCCTTGACCTACCCCGCATTGGGGCTGTCTGGCAATGGATTGTTTGCTTGCTTTACAAATGCCCTACGCTCAATTTCAAACTACTTCTATTCCATTTTCACAACCTGCCGTGCTCTAACTATCAATACTTTCCCTTCGCATCTTTGTTCTAACAAAAATTTACTGTCCACTCCTGGAGCCTCATGGCGATGAGAAATTATTTCCTTCTCAAACAACATCATCGTAGATCGTTACTTTGCGTATGGGAGAATACCAAAATAACAATCACAATATAAAAAAAAACTATCAAATTTTCAAATTTCACATGGTAATTTGCTTAGTTCGGTTAATTTATGTCTGTCGTCACAAGTTAGATTTAATAATGACACATTCTTACTTTCACATTGTTCACATTGATTTCGGAACTTCGAAGATTTCCCATTTTGAAACTCTCACAGAAGGGAGCGAAAAATATGACAGTAAAATATAAACACTTCCACAAGCGGCCAAAGCTTACTTCGATCCCTTAGTGTTTTTTGTTTGTTGTTTTTATAGGAAGGTTCGTCATACTCAACTTTTTTTTGTTTTTTTATTGTCTTATTACTTGTTGCTTAAAAACTTTTCTGAAAAATTTAGAAAAAGAAACTGTACGTTGAAGAGTTTGGCAATTTAGAAGATAATATTTTATGAAAATTAAACATGATTTATTTCGCAGTGTGTTATTTTTTGTATATAGTGTTACTGTTCAAATTATTTTTTCTGGACGCAATTACAATACAACCAGTGGATTTTGAGCTTCGATATTATAAAAATCTTATGTATTAAAAGACATATGACCTTTTTTAAAAGCAGTCACGAGTTGCAAAAATGTCTAGTCCGGTGAAAAATACATCTTTGCCTCAACCGAAGAAATGTGCAAAGTTGCATACAAAATAGGCCGAGCCTTATTTTGGTGATTTATTCTCCGGGACTACATTTTGTTAACAAGTTAACTTTTTGAAGCCAAATCCATCTTGAATGACTTCGAAACTTGGACCATTGGACAATGGACATATGATTAACTAAGTGCGTCATGGTTCGGTTGATTGACAATGGCTTGTCAACGTGACAATTTCTATTACGCGCAACCCCCGATCATAAATGTCGAGGTAAACTACTTTCCGTTTCATCTAATCGCTGGTATTGACCATCTCAACCACGCAGCTTCTTCATTTTCCGTCCACCAATGTCCAGTCCAGCGTTATATCAATATTAGCTCACTTTGCATAACCTTTTCAGAGCTCAAAGCCATCGAACCACTTTGCCGCTCATCAGTAGCTTGTGTGACAAATGGTTTCGTCTCAGCGATCTAGTGATCGGAAAACAAGTCTAACCTGAATCCCTCCTCTCAACCGAACAGGCTCCACTTGAATCTCAATATTGACACGTTCGGAAACGAGTTTCCTTGCCGACACTAACTTACCGCATCGTATTCGCTGCCAATTTTGGGGAATTCAAATTTTCCTCCATATCCCACGGCACTGGCAGCTCCGGCTATCAGCATCTTCCCCAGCGGCGGATGTTGATCGAAGTAGAACGTATTCCGAAGATAAAGCGATGCAAATCGGCCATAGTGCAGCTCGTCGAACCTAAAAGTTATTAAGATTTGTTGACATTCGTTGAAATCACATCATCACACTCGACACTCACACGACCCCATTCGGATGGGTAAGCCTGAAGAATCGTGTCACGAATGACAGCACAAACAGCACCACCGATGCTCCGTCCAGTTGAACCCGGATCACAAAGCGTGCTTCATTATCGGATTTCACACTTTCACGATCGGTCAGCTCCTCGGCTGGCGATGGTTGGGATTTGAGCTTATCGGGTTCGTCACTGTCCGCTCGTTGCAGTTTCTGTTTGTTTTCCGCATTCTTCGTCTCAAGTTCCTCCTCAGACGAGCTTTTGGATTTTGCTTTTCGATTTAATTTCCGATTGCGTAATTCCGTCGATTCGGTGATGGTTTCCATTTTCACACTTTCGAAGACTTCCTTGGATCAAGCGAGACACGACATTTGTCCTTCGGAGTTTGAATTCTGGGTTTGGATTAGGGCGTGGATCACAAGTGCTGCTGTTTGTTGCGTGTGTGGGAAACAGTGAAGTGCAATTATTGAGCAACACCCACGGGTCTAAACTATGCGAGCAAAGTGCAGCACATCTTGACACAAGTAATATTCGAACGGGACTGGCGCTTGACGTTGATTCTGCATGGGAGAGTGAACGGTGTGGTGCGTGCGAATGTAGTTGAATGGGGAGCAATGTCAGCGTCACTGCGCGAGTGTTGTGTGTTTGGTTGTGGTTGTGAGCGACTGACGATCAAGAGAGATTGAGAGAGTGCGTTTGATGTTTGTTAGGCACGAAGGGAAAAAAGTCAGCAAGAGGTTGATTGAAATGTTTTCGGAGTATTAATGGTGTTTCTTAATCTGATCTTCAGAGCCGATGTGGGTCCATTCAAACCATCAGTTTGGATTCTGTCGCTAAGAGTGATAGTGTTGATTCATTGGAAAAACACATTTAGCTTGTACAACTTCATTCTACTTATATTTAACAGCTGAAACTAATATCTGCTTCAGGTAAGTTTAACTTTTTAAATAGCTATCTATTCTAATCCGCTTAAAATCACGATTGAAAGATTTGGTGAAATTAGAGTCTCTAGAAGAATTTCGTGCCTTCTGCCAACTTCTTCTCCTAAAGACACCCCAAGAACTCAGGGATTGGGGCTCAGGTTGCCATCCCCTTAACCCTCCCGTGTCTCTAGCCTTGGCCCACCACCTTTTGGTATTACTTCAGGGAGGAGGCTATTGTGCGTTAAGCACCCGCTTATGTCTAACTACTTAGGATTTTAGAAATTAGTTGGTCCCTCTGACCTGTCGCTGGTCATTTCGCCATCTGGTTTGAAGCTCTAGGACAATGTGAGAGGCCGCCGTGTACCAGATGTCCCAGATAACACATTCTCTGGACAAGGTCACCCGGAGTTGTGTCCCGTCCGCTCACGACAATCAAGCCGTTTCTCGCGTCGTTGAAGCGAGGATACGCGAAGAACACATGTTCTGCGATTTCCTTAACATCCGCGCACTCGGAACACCTGAAGGACTCAGCGTTCCCGTATTTGTGCCGTGGCCTGTCAGGAAGTGCGTCAAGTGGAAGGTAACGTCGCCGACCGACCCATCCGGATACCTCCGGGATTCGACCTTTGGTGGAGTTATTCCATTCCCTCTGTCATTTGACCATATGTGCAGCTCTAGTGGTCTTATGAATACCTCTAGTGCCTCGTTGTTCGAGGTACTCTACGTTCTCTTTTATGATGATGCTGATGGGCATCATCCCCGCTAAGACGCAAACCGCGTCGCGTGACACTGAGCGGTATGCGCTGCCCACTCTTAGGGACATTAGCCTGTGCGTACTATTGAGCTTACCGAGGTAGCTCTTAGTATTGAGAGCGGTGGCCTACGCTGGCCCGCCATACCTTAGTATGGACTGGGCAGCACAGGTCAGGAGGTTTCCTTTGCTCCCTTCTACCGCTGACTTATTCGACATTATACGGGAAAATGCCCTTATAGGCATGCGAGTTTTCTTACAGCCGTGGTTGACGTGGTTGATAAAGGGTAGTGTATCGTTGATCATAAGCCACACGAGACCACTTAGAAGTTATGGTGCAGTTATCTACACTAATTGTCGCCTGTTGCTCCGATTTTCTGTTTCTGACCGCAGTAATCTCTGTTTTGTACTGGGCTAACTCCAGTTTCCTGAAGTGCATCCATCCTTCGATTATGCCGATGGAGTGTGTGGCCGTTAACTCCACCTCTTGTATGGACTCTGCATGGACCTGCTATGGTGATAATGATGATTGAACCTTGCGTGATGATGATGATTGAACCTTGCAGAACTCCTGTGGCGACTTGAACACGTTCCTGACCCGCCTCAGTGTCTTATACCAGTACCCGATTCTGGAAGTAATTTCCCAGATTCCTGTACAGGTACCCAGGAACCCGGATACGTTGGAGAGAGTTGGCGTTAGCCTCCCAACTGGCACAATTGAACGCATTTCTCACATCCAGGGTGACCACTGCACAGTAACGAACTCCCCGCCTTTTAAGTTGGATGATCACCTCTGCTGTCTTCGTAACGGACATGATGGCATCCACCATCGAAGCCAAACTGATTGTTGGACAGGCCATCTGTACCCTCGGTGTACTTCGACAACCTGTTGAGGATTATCCTCTAAAGCACCTTACCCGTCGTATCCAACAAGCATATCGGACGGTATGCCGATGGATTGCCCGGTGGCTTCCCTGTCCTTGACAGCAATACTAGATTCTGGCGTTTCCAGGCGTCTGAGAAGACGGCCTCGTCCAGAGATCTTTGCATTACTACCCTGAATATTTCGGGAGCTAGCAAAATAGCCGCCTTGATGGCCAGGTTCGATATAGCGTCTGGTCCTAGCGCTTTGTTCGTGATTCGTAACCGTCGCCTTTTCCCCTACCCCCGTGGTGCCACTATCATCACCCCCGAGATTGCGGATGTTCGGGTCGAGGAACGGAGAGACTCCCCCAATTACCACCTGCGGTAGCTCCGGTGATTTCTCGGTTGGAGCTGCCACACCTTTGGTTTTGGCCGTTTCCACCCGATAGGCGTCACTCCATGGGTTCGCATTGCTTTATGAACACAAGCCCTCGAAGCAGGCTCATCTGCTGTTCTTTTATCTCCCTCTTTAGCGCGGCCTTAGCGGTTGCTAGCCCCACGTCACGATCCGTTATTTTGGAGTCCGACCGAGCTCTCTGCATCCTCCTTTTTACGTGCAGGTAAATTCTACGGAGGTCGGCGATCGAGTCTGTCCACCAATACACTGGAGACCTCCCATCTCTAGGTTTGACAGTTTTAGGCATGGCTACGAGTTGATCGCTGCACAGACCCTGGATTTCGCTCATCGTTCGTTCCCGCTCAAGCGCCTCTTCGAATACTTTTTAATCGAAGTATGATGTCCTCCATGTGTGAGCGAATGGAGTGGGTACTCTTCCCTCCGCATGCTGCTTAGCATTGTGGACTATACTATAACGAATCGCCAAGTGTTCGCTATGGGTGTATCCTCCACCCTCCAGTTGCTCGTCAGTCCAGGGTTACAGAACGTCACGTCGATGATCGACTCTGCTCCGTTACTACGCTAAGTACTTTTGGTACCTACGTTGGCCAGATCTACGTTGAGCCTGGCCAAGGCCTCAAGCAAGATCTGGCCTCTTGAGTTAGCGCCCAGGCGTTTAAGTCGCCCACTTTTACCAACGGGTTTTGGCCAGTAAGCTCCGGTGTCATCCGATCAACCATGTGTGAAAACTGGTCAATCTACCATTTTGGTGGCGCATAACAGCTGCAGAAGTTAAACTCACTTTCGCAATCCGTTGCCAACTCGTGAACTTCCTGACACAACAGTTGCTGAGCTGTCTCACAGTGGCTCAGGTTTAGTCGGGTTACCTGCACTCCCAAGAAACGATTTTAGTTTTATTCCAGCCGTGTAGAACTCTTCCTGGCTTTGTTGATAAAACTGAATTCAAAACTTTTTTGTCTACCAACACCTCCTCTAGCTTCCTTAATGCCAAAATGTGTACAAAGTGGCCCACTCTATAGACGGTTGTGAAAACAAGTTAATAAAACCTTTATAAGACCATAAAATGTTCTAGCGAAAGATGTAATGACCACTTGAGAACTTTCACAAAACCTATTGGCTGCCATGAAAACTAGCATACGGGTAAATGGCCACAGCTGTCAAACTTTACTGTGATACCGTGGTTGGTTTTTGTTGTTCTGCTTTGTTCGGATCTCTGCTCTACTGATTCACTTAGCAGTAAATAATACCCAAGAAAAAAGTTCTAGTGTTGCGGAAAATTTTGTTTGACAGTAAAATATCCAAACCAAATTGAGTCTTCTTCAGCGTATCATGCTCCAAATGATATGCGCATTATATTTTATGGTGAATATTGGCACGATAAGAGCCGAAAATTAATGCGCGTCGAAAATTATGCGAACTTACAACAACAAAAAACCAAATTAGAACAAATATGTTCGATAAATTTATCACGAATTTCCTGAAAATTAATGGAATTCAATAAACTTATCTCAAAGAATGCTGAAATTGAACTCCAATCTTCAATTCATTTGCCTAACATTTAAAATTTGGTGCATTTATTTTTCCACATTTCAATTATTTATATGCTATATTTTCAATATAGCAATTGGAAAAAATCACAGTTCTGCCAAAAAGCCAATTTATCTTCGCAAAGACTACAATAAAGCTATTTAGTCATTTGGTGACTTCCCTCAATGCCAATTTGCCGTTTAATGCATTTACCAAAGGCAAAACTGTTTTAAAATGCCTTTTCAACTGACCATAATAAGATAATATGAATGAGTCCAAAAACGGCATTTCAAAACAGCATTATCGAGTTCATAAAGTGTTTATTAAACCTAGGAAAAAGGAGTAAAGGAATTTGAGCAAATAAGGTATAAGATCGTTGTAAACAAGCTGTGTAGGTTCTCATAAAGCTGACTAATATGTGAAACCTATTGGCACCTATTGGTGCCATAATAAAACCAAAATGATTTCTAGTGGCTTACATAAACTTTGATAAAACTTAATAAGGCTTGATGGTTTTGGCAATGTTACTTGATTTGTTTAGTGGTTTACCCTTGTAAGCCGGGCCATTAGGATCTCCCGTGACGTTCTTGTCATCTGGTTTCCCAGAGCATGTCTTACATTCGGGGGGCTCCTTGCAGTCTCGGATCTTATGGCCTTTTCCTCCGCACCTTTTGCTTCAGTCGCTTCTGTTGGACCCTTGCCCTACCACGGCATAAGTATGTTCTCAGAGGCACCTGGTGCTCACTCATTTTGAGTTTGGCCCCTTTTAGGTCCAAGCCCGCTACAGCTGCTACCAGGCGTATCGCGGTCACTTGGTTCCCAAGTGGACCCTTTCTGCATCCGCGTGGCAGCTGTGGCAACCTCGAGCCTTGATGACCGTGGAGATTTCACCAGCCTCCGTGATCTCTTCCAGAATCTTACTCTGTGGAAACACTTGCGTGGCTAGAGCACTTAGACTATTCGGTCTTCATGATGCGGGCCTCACCGCGGTTGTTCGACTTCAGTGCCAGCTTCAGGATTTCCTTTTCTTTGAGTCTATTTCCCTTTGTTCGGTCCTTGGTCCAGGGATTTTCCCTGCCTCTCCAAGAGTTAGTTGAGTACCTTTCTTGGTACTCCATTCCGTCTAGGGGCCCGCCCTGGCACTTGGGCCGCCCTCTGGCGCTGGGGGCTATTCTCACCGACAAACTACGGCCTGTGGGACGTAAGGATGTAAAGAAGGTATATCTTCTTGTGTATGTAGATAACTTAATAATAGGCTGTGGGAGATGAACCCGAAATCGAATTAGTGTACAAAGCTCTTAAAAAAGATGCGAGATTACCAACATGTGTGGTGCAAGTTATTTCCTGGGTCTGGAAATTGGGCATGAAAAAGAGGAATTACAGTGTTTCGCTTAAGGGAAGTTGCAGAGAAGCTTGGCCTTCGAGACCGCCAATGTAAATCGGCTACATAAGAATGGTGGGTAAACGTCCGGTACTACCATGGGGGATACTAAGCTAGGCCAGATGTTGCAGCATGCGTTGCGATACGTGACCGAAAGGCACGTAAGCACAAATAAATGTTCGGCGCGCGGTAAGACTCAGGAATAACTGGTCTAACACCACGAATCAAAAATACTCTCACCTCCGGTTTAAATCAGTCAACAAGTTTTTTATCACACCCTTCGGACATGGGCACGCCATCAATGGACTCCTCGTAGACTCATCGCCTTTAGTCATTTTGGAACGCGCTGCCTGCCGCACTATGAGAGAGGCGCAGCCACTGGACGGCCCAGTCGCGCTAGCCGTTTCCTGCCATCAAAGTCGTTCGGACCCTGCGGTTGAGTTCGGTGGGCGGATTTCTAACAACCTCTTTCGGATTTCAGACAGAAGTATGCATTCGTTTTCGACAATTCTCCCGCTCAATCATCCTCCGTGTTCTAGTGCCTGCGGTCGACATCCATTAGCCCAACTACGACTAAGTTTTGAAAACTGGACACCGGGAGGCACAATTGCTACAAGCTCTATGGAAGCCCCCTAGTCCACTCAACGCAGTCGGTCTGCACCTGCCAGCGGCCAACTGGCCGTCCCGGTCCTACTTCCAGGCTGGTACACTGCTTTTTCGGAAAACTCGTTCGCTGAATCGATTGTTGTTTTCAAGCCCATCTCCAACAAAAGAGCCTCGATCTATCTCTACAAACCGGACTTTAAGACGATCCGAGACCGAACGTTGCAAAAACGATATAAAAGAGCCCTTCAGTTAAAACGCCGTTGTCGAGACCTCACAATTTATCATACAACCGAAATATTGGGGGAATGAACTCTGACGTCGACGACTATCGACTAGTACTATCGGATCGCCACTATGATTTGATTGTACTAACCGAAACTTAGCGGGATTTCCGAAGAGGCCTCCCCTCAAGCGTTCGGGGGTAATTATGAGAGGTCTTTCGCTGCGACCAAAATTCGAGTAACAGCCGTAAGTCTACTGGAGGTGGTGTTCTCGTGGCAGTTCGATCCAACTTGAAGGCAAGAGTCATAGAAAGTGAGGTGTGGAACTGTGTGGAACAAGTCTGGGTCGCCGTCAATCTGAGCGATCGCACACTGCTCACCTATGTGCGGTATATATTGCACCTGACCGGGTTCGTGGAGACGATCTAATCGAAACTTTTTGCCGGTCCGTTTTTCGCGATAATGGAGAATGTAGCTCCTGTTGACGAGATGATCGTCTTTGGCGACTTCAATCTAGCTGGTATATCGTGGAAAGCGTCTCATAGCGGCTTTCTCTATCCGGACCCAACAAGCTCTGTATTTCACACAGGGTCAGTTAGTCTTCTTGATAACT
Source organism: Aedes koreicus (assembly GCA_024533555.2). Classification (NCBI taxonomy): domain Eukaryota; kingdom Metazoa; phylum Arthropoda; class Insecta; order Diptera; family Culicidae; genus Aedes; species Aedes koreicus. The sequence goes on from JAHHFK020003760.1 coordinate 220,950, forward strand.
ATTGTGCAGCCACGCTATCTCAAATCAATCACGTTGCAATCGAGAACAACCGAAGCAGAGACCTCTGCTGCTTGACACCGCTCCATTCATCTCTACGGCTCCAACTCCACTAGTAAAGCTGGCTCATCACTACCCTCTATTTATTGTCGCCGTGGAAGGTAACCGCATTCCGACGGCACTTCTGCTACTGTGTGCTGGGATTTACGGAAAGCCGAATGCCGTAGTGCTGTCTAACATAGCACGGGAGAGGACCCTCGATCCTGAATACGTCGATTACGCTGCGCAAACTTTTTTACACGTCTTGGCATATGTCATTGACAGGCACGTTCCGAAATGAGTCCACTTATTTTTTTCGCACCTTCCTTGGCGTACTAGTGAATTTCAGAAAACTGAAATCGATTGAAAGAGCGCGTTGAGAAAATTCACTAAATATCGTATACTTTGCGCTGACAAATCACTACGTCAGGTTAAACTACTTGGTTGTTCAAAACTGAGTCAACCGTCGATGCTACACGTCATATTTACGAGGACTCCAGTTCAAACTCAGGTAGCATCCTAATCTAATCTAATCTAATCTAATACAAACGCAGCGAGTACGAGAAAGATCCTAGAAATAATAGGGTTAGATGACGCCCAATTACCTTTTTTTGTCAATATTGATGCTTGCAGCCATGTCAAAGACATGATACAAGTGTCAAAGACGGCGAGGCCTACTGCGTTGCATTTACCGCAAAAGATGATTCTGTAAAATGAGTTGTATTCAAACAATTAGATTAGTTCAAACTTAGGTCGCATCCGTAGACTTTTTGGAAGCACGTAAACGAGCAGCGCAGAGAGTCTTGCCTACCATCTTCAATGGTGCTAAACGGTGAAGTCGCTTCATACTCCCCAGGAGATATGCCGCCTGTTTTCCGAAAAGTTTTCCAGTGTTTTCTCCGGCGCGAGATTGACTGATGAACACGTTACATCAGCAGCTAACAATGTGCCACTATACGGTAAAGCTCTGGGTACAACCGATATCAACGTCGACATGATTACAACCGCCGCAAAACAACTCAAGTCGTCCTACAATCCTGGACCCGATGGTGTTCCGTCGGTATTCCTGAAGAGACACATTACCTGTTTACTGACACCGTTGCTTCGCGTATTCCAAATGTCCGTCGCAAGAGGAGTGTTCCTATCCTTCTGGAAATTTGCACATATGTTTCCGGTCCACAAGAAAGGAAGCAAAGGAGACATGAAAAATTATCGTGGAATCATTTCGTTGAGCGCGATCTCGAAGCTATTTGAGTTAGTCGTCATGGAGCCTTTCTACTTTCTCATTGAAAGCAATATCAAGTTGTGATCAACACGGTTTCACTTCCGGTCGTTCCACCACCACTAATCTACTATATCTACATCGTATCTTACATCGTAAATCACGGATAGTATGGCTGAATGAGCTCAAACTGACGTCATATATGCCGACTTGTCAGCAGCATTCGACAAGCTGAACCACTCCATTGCGATTGCTATGAGATTACTAGAAAAACTTGGGGTTAGCGGCAACTTTCTTCGATGGTGTCATAGACCAAGCACCCGGTCACTATTGGGAACTGCCAATCTGACATTTATCCAGCCACGTCAGGAATACCTCAAGGAAGACACTTTGGACCGTTGATATTCCTGCTTTATATCAACGATGTGAATTTGGTCATCGAAGGCCCACGACTATCGTATGCAGACGATCTTAAAATCTACTTTCGGATTCGTACGACTTATGACTGCATCTTCCTCCAACGTCAATTAGAAGCTTTCGCCAGATGGTACAATTTAAACAGAATGGTGGTTAACTCTGCGAAGTGTTCGGTAATCACGTTTTGTAGGAAAAAAGAACCGATCATATATACCTACAGACTCGAAGAATCAACAATAGATCGTGTGAATCAAGTAAGAGATTTGGGAATTATTCTGGACTCTCAACTTTCATACAAGCAACACATCAGCAACTTTCATACAAGCAACACAGGACATTGGGCTCCATCTTCAGGATAGCAAAAAGAAATCTCCGACATCTACTGCCTCAAATCACTGTACTGTTCGCTGGTGCGTTCCACATTGAAGTACTGTTCTACAGTTTGGAACCCAAATTACAACAATGGTGCTGAGAGAGTCGCGTCCGTTCAACGACGCTTTCTTCGATTTGTTCTAAGGAACCTGCCGTGGAGGGACCCGTTTCATCAGCCCAGCTATGAAAATCGTTGCCAGCTGATCGATCTGGAGCTTCCCCGTACCAGAAGAGAAACCTCGAGGACGCTTTTTATTGCAGATCCATTACAAGGCAGAATAGACTGCTCTGAAATCCTGGAGCAAATAACCCAACAAACATTGCATGTTCTATAACAGCTTATTTAATCAAAAGTAAGCTTCTTAAGCTAAAATATAGCTTATTCAGCTTTTATCAACTCAAATTGTTTGTTGGGTAAATGTTAACGTTCAACCTAGAGCGCATCGAAACAACATGATGCTAAGACTACCTCTCCGCCGTACCAACTACAGCATGAACGGTACCATCGGTGGATTACAGTGAGCATTCAACCGGGCCTTTCATCTGTTCGACTTTCAACTTTCACGCCAGATGCTGCGTCGGCGTTTTACTACGTTTTTCAATGGTGCTTCCGGTGTTGAAGAACTATATGACTGCATTTATGTACATATATTTTATTATTTGACCCTACGCTTTAACTAAATTTATTTTCAACATCATTGGGGCCACATTGAGCCTGTTGATGTCAACAACAAATAAATAAATAAAAGGTGATGCACCAACAGAAGCGGACTTGGTGGCGGCAAAACGAGTGATTCGCTACCTGAAATCTACGAAGGATTGGAAATTATAATTCAATACCGATGGGGACCAATTCGCTATTAGTATGCCGTTTGGGCTGGTGTTATTGAAACACGTATATCTACCATTGGTATCGTCTTCCGCTATGCCGATCGACCAGTGTCATGGGTTAGCCGATGACAAGATTGTAAGGTATGTATCCACATTAATCTGGACACCTTCGAATCATTGTAACCTTTGAAATATTGCACGTAGGAATGAAAAATTCCACTGTGGTATAGCTGAGAGTCTATGATGAAAAAGACTATGATTGATGTTTACATTTCATGTTTAGTATTCAAGATGGCGACGAAAGAAAAACAAGTGCGTGAGCGAATTTTGTACGGGCGTACGGCAAATCCTGACTTGTCAATACGTCAGGGCAAGACCTTGCAAAAACATTGGATTTGCCTAAATCCACTGTTCACGATGTGCTCAAATCATTTTCGGAACGTTTGACGGTGGAGAGGAAACCGAGAAGTGACAAAAACATTGGACGCGCTGATCCTGTCATGGACCGAAAGGCGAAAAGGATATTAACGAAAAACCCAAATCTCTCCATTCGAATGTGGCTTGTAAAATAGGGATGTCGCCTGGTTTTGTCCAAAAATCAAAACAACGTTTGGGACTTAAGTCGTATAAAGTAAAAACAGTTCCAAATCGCAACGACAAACAGAACTTGGCAGCAAAATCACGGGCTCGACGTTTGTACTGCGAATATTTGACGAAGTTTTCATGCGATGTTATGGACGATGGAATTTATGTCCTGGAGGATTTCAAGCAGCTTCCAGGGCTGGCTTTTTTATTCTGCTATGGCCAGAAATGCTACAGCTGAGCATTTCAGAACGAAGAAGGCATCGAAATTTCCCAAAAAATACCTTGTGTGGCAAGCAATTTGCACGTGTGGCAAAAAGAGTTAATTTTTCGTCACTACAGGCACAATCAACAAGGAGATCTACCAGAAAGAGTGCCTGCAGAAGCGATTGCTACCCTTCATCAAAAGTTACAAAGAAAAACCTTTGTTCTGGCCCGATTTGGCATCATGCTACTATGCTAAAACTGTTATGGAGTGGTACCAAGCAAATCAAGTGAACATTGTACCAAAAACCTCAAACCCGCCATATTGCCCAGAGCTACGACCAATCGAGAGATATTGGGCTCTGATGAAGCGGAAGCTTTCTGGAAAGAAGCAAGGAATAAAACACATCAAACACTTCCAGCAAATTTGGACAAAGACGGCTTCTAAGATTTTTGGAGAGTCTGTACAAACCCTAATGGACGGAGTTAAGCGCAAACCTCGAAAATTTTATGCAAATACCGAATAACTATGTTTTGTCTTCACGAATTGTTAAAACACATCCCATGAATCTGAAATAAACAAGCACGACGGAAATATGATGCCTAATTTATGTTTTATTCATGTTTTGAGGTGTCCGGATTATTGCGGATACAGACCTTATCACGCTTTCGCCCATGGAGCATGTGTCACTAAGTGGAGCAAGCCAAGAGCTAAGCTAGTTGATAAGTCTGTTCAATGATTTTGGTGTGCAGCAGAGAAGTTAATAAAACCTTTATAAGACCATAAAATCTTCTAACAGTTCTAACAGTAGTTCGAATACAAGGTTTTGGATCTAGAGTGTTGTTTGATGGAAAACATGGTGGCTAATATTTTGACTAAGCCATTGGGTACCATCAAGCATCATAAAGGCTGACTAGAAGTAAATTGGTACGCCCCTTGGGTGTCGCTTGCACGCCTCCAGTGTTGGGAATCGAAAATCTTTGACAGTTTGTTTACACTTCTATAGAGAACAGATGATGCAGGTTTGATCAAAGTAGTCGATCGCGTTCAGAAATAATGTCAAATGGAACTCGATAGAAGGAAAAATATTGTGCACAAACACCTGGAAAATCCGGTGTTGTCCGGTTTCAAGCTGGCTTAAGTGTTAAAGATGCCGAAAACAACAGTTTTTCGAGTGCTCAAAACCTACAAGCAAATTCTGAGTATGGAATGGACCTATGAAAAAACTGGAGCCAGGGATCGTCAGCTGCGCAGCAAGGTGTTGAGGTGCGTTAAAGCCAACCCCGGTCTTTCGATCCGAGATGTGGCCAGAAGGTACAACGCCAACTTTCAAACGGTGCGGAACATCCTTGCCAGGGAATGATGCAAGTCGTACAAAGCCTGTAAACATCCTAACCGGCACATGAAGCAGAACTCCGTGGCCAAAAAGCGTGCAAGGCTCTTGTACGACCGTTTTTCGACGAAACACAAGGGCTGCACTCTGATCGATGACGAAACATACATCTCGATTTAAAGCAGCTTCCCGGTCAAAAGATATGCATCGCAGCTGGACGTGGGGATGTGCCGGGAAGATTCAAGTTCGTGTTTGCCGACAAGTTCGTGAAGAAGGCCATGATTCGGCAAGCGATTTGCAGTTGTGGCCTGAAAACGGAACCATTCGTCACATCCTGAACGATGACATTCCAAGTTTACATCGAAGAATGCCTGAAAAAGCGTGTATTGCCGTTCATCCGCAAGCATAGGGAGTGGTATGCTGTCAACAAGATCGATTTTGTCCCAAAGCTAATGAATCCTCCGGACTTATCGAAAAATACTGGGCAATTTCAAAGCAGCAACTTCGACGAAGTGGCGAGGCAATCAAGGACATTTAGCAAATGCGGGCAAAATGGAAGAAATGCGCTGATTCCGTGTCCGTTTTCACTGTGCGGGCGCTGATGGGCTCCATCAAGCGGAAGGATCGAGTTTTTGTTCGAACTGGAGAAATGTGACCATCTAAAGCTGTAACTTTGAAGTTGTAATAAGAGTACTGTAAAGCGACCATTAACGGACTTTTTAAACTTATTGAATCACGAATTACAGGTCTTTTTGTGGGTACCAATTTACTTTTAGTCAGCCTTTAGGTTGGCTGTAATGCTAGATCTATCATTGTTAAACAATAAGCGCACAATATATCTATCAGCAGTAAAACAATATGCGTCGAAGACACAGCCTTCTTCGTTGAATATTTGAAGAGTATTCAAATGAATTGCCTCCGACTCTCGTAACTCGGAAGGTTGAAAGGGTCCCTCCAAGGCAGTCTACGAAGAGCGTATCGGATAAACCGTCGTTGAATTGACTCAATACGTTCGACGCCATTTTGGAAATGAAGCAAGGTGGACCTCACCAACGAACAGTACTGCGACTTAAGGCCGTACACGTCTCGAAATTCTTAAGCCACACGAAAAATGAAGCCGAGATTTCGGGAAGCTTTCGTTATGATGTATGATATGTGAGGTTTGTACGTGAGTTTATCGTCGAGTATCACACCAAGGTCCTTTACTTGATTATCTCTTTGCAGAGGAGTTCCAACCAACGAGTAGCCGAAGATAATAGGTGACTTCTTTCTAGAGAAAGTGACAACGGTACACTTTCCCGGATTCAAGAGCATACAGTTCACCTCGCACCACCTTGTCTCTAAATCTTCTTGCAACTGTAAGGCATCTCGTAGCGAATTCACGCGAATGTAGATTTTAAGGTCGTCAGCGAAGCTTAGCCGCTGAGATTTCAGCAACAAGTTGACATCGTTGAAATACAAGAGAAAAATCAGCGGTCCAAGATGACTACCTTGGGGAATGCCGGACAAGACGGGCAACGAAGACGACAGCTCATCGTCAATTTTAACCTTGAGAGTTCTGCCACAAAGATACGATTTGAACCAGTGAAGCAAGGAGGCGCCAAAGCCAAGTCTTTCCAGTTTTGCCACAGCGATGTCATGGTTGATTCTGTCGAAGGCAGCAGATAGGTCCATGTAGACAACGTCCGTTTGTGAACCAAATGAAATCCCATCCACGATGAAGGAAGTGATTGATAGAAGGTTTGTGGTCGTTGAACGCTTCGGCATGAATCCATGTTGATCGTCGCTGATTTATTGCTTCACGTGGAAAAAAAACGGGTTCCACAACGGTCAGTTCAAACAGCTTAGAGGCTGCGCACAAGCTCGAGATTCCGCGATAGTTACCAGCATTTCTCCTAACTCCTTTTTTGTGCACGGGAAACATGTACGCTTCTTTCCATAGTGTTGGAAACTTACCGGTCGTCAATGATGACCGATAGATGCGGCATTAATGGTGCGGTCAGTGAAGCAATGCAATGTTTTAGAAACATGGATGGAATACCGTCCGGTCCAGTGCTGCTTGACGTCTTTAACTTGTTTACAGCAGCAACGATATCTGCATCGTTGATAGGAATTGCGTTGAAATAACGGTCAGACAAAGGGACGTTATGAGAAGCAAATTCGATTTGCTGTGGCTGGCGGGCATCGTTATGGAAAACATCTGCAAACTTTTCCGAGAACATGCTACAGTTGTCGACAACGGACTCAGCGATAACCCCGTTCCGTGAGATGGATGAAGGTAAACCATTCTCCATGCGTTGCTTATTGATGTGTCGCCAGAACACCTTAGGATTATGCTTCAGTTTACTTTGCAGCTTGCGTTGGTGGGCCGAGAAGCAGCTTCGAACCAACTGCTTATATCGATGGTTGAGCGTCATGTAATGGTTCCGTAATGCTATCGACTGGTGTTTGGAAAACCTACGTAAAGCCGCCCTCTTTTTGATTTCTGCCATAGTACTTTTTTCGAGGCTGGAGAGACTTTCTTTGGAACGTGTCTGTCGATCAAGTAGCTCAAGATGTTGGAGAACGTGGTAGTGGCATGTCGAGAGTTTCATTCCTGTTAAAACTGCTAAGGACATCGAGTATCAGTTCACTAGTCACGAGATTGAGAAGAAGTGGTGGATGATGAGGCATCTGCTGTACTAATGCAGACGGAGCTAGCATGATGCTTGGTGGAGTGTCGACATTCACGAAGCAAAGGTCAAGAGATCGTCCATTTTCATTCATAATGTCGTTAATCTGACGTAAGGATGCAACGGAATAATGATCAAGCATCGAAACTGACCTCGCATGGATGCGCGATTGAGAAGGGACGGGGTAAAGGAAGCTGTAGGTTGAAATCCCCGATTATTACAATTTTGTCTCTAAAAGAGGCATTTCCAGAAATTTGTTCAACTGACTGAAGGTGCACATTTATGAAATCATCGTTGCTAACTCTGTCAGGAGGAAAGTACATAGATACAGGATATGATCCTTGAGATTCAACGAGATCCAAACTTGCTCCAGTCAACTTCCAAGATTCATCTTCAACGATGTGCGATTCTAGACCGTAACTTACAGCGATCAAAAACGCTTTCACCAGAAACCTTTCGACTATTTAGTGCACTTCGGTTGCACCGCAGTCCCTTGTAGGACGAACCAAAAGCAGCTATGGAGGGAGTGTTATCATTGAGCCATGTCTCAGTAAGGACGATTATTTCGTACGAACAGTCCGAACTAGCCAGAAAGTATTGGACCTAACTAGAGATCATACCGCCGACATTCTGGTAGTAAACTTGCAATCCGTGCACACTGAGATTGCTACCAACCATACGGTGGGAGAAGGGTCCCGGGGGAGTTGGCGGTATTCGACGAGGTTTGTGAGCGGCCGTGACAGCTGCTGATCGCTAGCGGTGGTGTTTCGATAACGTCGGTCACTGCGACTCTGGCAGCAGATTCGAGTCGCCAATTTGTAGAGATAATGCGACGTTTGATCGATGAAGGTTGACTGCAAGCGGCGGATTGATCAGCGCATGGAATGTTCAAGATAGCAGCGTACATGCCTGGAATCGGTGTTCGGAAGACCACGGGACGACTGCTGATCGCTGGCGGTGGAGGCTCGACTGCGATGAGAGGAATAGGGGCTCTCTTGAGGCTTGGGGCAAGCGTGCCTCCCGGTGTCCAAATTGCAGAAGATGACTGAACGTGGTGTAACGAAGCTTGACTGAAAACAGCAAATTGACTTGCCTGGAATCGGTGTTCAGAAGACCCCATCTTCCAACTCAAACACAGGAATGGGACGGCTGCTGGTCGCTGACAGCGGACGCTCGACTGCGATGAGAGGAATAGGGGCTTCTTTAGAGCGTTCGGCAAATGTGCGTCCCGGAGTCCAAATTGTAGAAGTAGAGCGTACAAACTTCGAAGAATGTAGAGGAAGGTCAAGGAGAGGATTATGAGCTTCGTTGAGGCTTGTGTCAGGTGTGCGTTTCGGCCTAACCAAACGCAGGGTTTATGGTCGTTTACTCCATTGATACAATCTCTTCCACTGAGAGGCTCAGTGGATCTTTGGACGCGGCATCAGGTAAAGGTCGCCAAAAATTTTCACTCGTTCTGTTATCGGAGAACTCCCGGTAAATAATACCTTTCGGCCATGTTGAGGTAGCCAGTGCTTTGGATTTCAATTTTAAAAGACACGAAAGATAATGTACTTTCGTTTCTACCTCTGGCCATAGGCCGGACGACTTGTACATCCTCTGCACCAAGGCGTTTCTTTGCTAATACACAAATCTGTTCAGCTGAAACTTCTTTCGCTATCCGAGACAGATAAAGCCATAGCTTTGGTTGGGCTGGTGCAACAGTAGCAATAGCGATTGAAGGGGAGGAGGTACTGCCTGTTCCGAGTAACAAAGACGGTTGCTTATTCGGGATTGAATTAGCCACTAATTGCTTAACAGCCTCCGACTTCTAGTTAATCTCTGATCGATATCAACGCGTTTGGATGATTTTGGAGTAGACTAGCTAGAGTTGATCAACTTTGCAAAATTTGTCCGGATCTCGGGCTTTAATTCGTCCATGATTTCAGACTTCAATTCCATCATGGAATCGCTATGGGAGTTGAGTGCTTGTTGCTGACCAGCCTCATAAGCAGCACACAAAGTATTACGGAAGCGCATATCCATCATTAGCGTTGTGCACAATGGACAGAACCAGAAAACTTGGTGATTTTTCATCACTGCGTCGAGCACATCAGACGCCACTCCACATCAACGAGGATGCAAAATTGCCTTACAAAATCCTAGACATTTGATTTGGATTTCTCCGATGTCACAAGCACATGATTGGCTCACGAAGGACATTTTACTGCTCAGTTGGTTCTTTTCAACACTCTCCACAGCAACGAGGATGAAAAATTGCCTTACAAAATCCTTGACATTCGATTTGGATTTCTCCGATGTCACCAGCACATGAATGGCTCACGAAAGACATTTTACTGATCAGTTTGGTCTTTTCAACACTCACTCTTGAAAACAGTTGACAAGACCTCCGCGTTTCGAAAAACTGTAGCGCAAAATCGACACAACTTAGTTCTGCAGAGTTCCAACGGGCAAATGAACTGATGTTAATCGCCTATATTGTAGTTCAGCTCTTTCGTATACAGGTGGCGCATCGAGCATGAGATTTAATCGCCGTGGATGGGTTTGGTGACACCACACAAACACAAACTTCGGCACGAGAAACGAAACTACGGTAGGCGGAAAAGTTTTACTAAAGCATAAATAATGAACCGCGCGGCAAGTTTATTCACAATCGTTTTCGATATTTTAAGAAACAAAATTTCACATTACTAACACTTGCTACATCAGAACTTTCATCCCGTAAAGACGAACGAGGCAATTAAAAGTTAAACGACACTTCATTCGACACAACAAATCAAATTTAAGACGGGTAAGAACGTGAATTTGTGGCGATCCAAGAAGTAAACAAAACAAAGCGATCCGAGAAGTAAACCGAAGTATTCGGACTGTTCAATTCGAAAAGGATGATGTGAAAATATTTGCCGAATAGTGGAGTGCTACTTCTATAGAGATATAAATGCATCCTTTACCATCACAGGGAAGCCGTCCAAATGAAGACCGAAAATCAGCAACAATTTCCGGTGAGATCTATCTGTTTATAACTAAATTTGAACAATACTGCTAAATACGTGCCATCCTCATAACAATAAGATTTGATGATGGAAGTGTATGCACAGTACGTATATCCATTTGATGTTTGTACTGAGTTTATGCGGGGATTATTGTAAGTGAAAGTGACCTCGGAATGGACGTGAGTAACCAGGCATTCTGAAATGGGTCACTGGAACCCCACAGAGCTATCACCTTCCAACTCCCGGGCTAAAAATGTTTGTCGAGTCGACAACAGTCCGTTTAACTGCAAACAATTTTCTTCCATAAAAACACTGCCGGACGGTGGGCGTTGGATTGTTTATACACACATCTTATCGAAAGTTTGTTGATCAATCACAAAGGGATTCTAATCGATTAATCGATTATTTAACTTCTGTCAAGTTTAAGTGAAATTAAAATTAATTCGCGAGTTGGTACCCAACAAACATCGGTGTTGAATTAGAGCTTGTTCAAGCAAATTTGGAGAAGCTATTCAGCTGTTTCTTCTAGAATAGCTGAATAGCTTCTCCAAATTTGTTTGAACAAGCTCTAATTCAACACCGATGTTTGTTGGGTACACAGCCATAGTAGATGTAAAGTTAGTCATGTGGAACATTTCAGTTTTCAACTGTAGCGACAATGTCGTCGAACTGCGCCTTGCTCCCATCCTGCACAAACCGTTACTTGTGAAGCCTATTTTCAGGCGCATCTACTGCATGGCGATCGTTTTGCTCTCTTTGATTGCTCCGAGTGGCTCCAATCTCACACCACCACGCTGCACGCTTTTTCAAGCAATCGATCGAGCTTACCTGTGTGAGCTGTACCTGCTCGCACTCTTCGTATAAATCACCTGGAGATTAATCATAATAATCCATTCTACTCACTTTCTCTCTCTTTATATCTCTCTCTCTCTCTCTCTGCCAATCCCCTGCCTGCAGGAGAACCTGCGAGTGAACGGTCGGTCTTAGCTTTAGTCTCGATTGTGTTTTGCTCACGTTCGGATCGTCGGAAACCTTCATCGCGCGGTGTCGTTCGATATTTACTTGCAGACATTTTTACCACCACTCATGTCTGCGAGTGGTCCATTGAAGAAATTAAGCAATATTAAAATGTCACGATCTTAGTTCGATTGGAGGATGAACAGTTTGTGGCCGACTTAAAAGTGAAGTTCTCAGCCAAAGAAAAAAAAAGTTCAGTTTACTCGTTTGGTGATGGTTGAGCGGATTTCGGATGCTGGAAAGTTTTGAACAAACAAAAAGAGAAAAAGACACGAACGATCGAAAGTGTTGCAAAAAGTTGGATTGGGTATTTAAGTGTGCGCGTATTGTTACTAAGCTTGCGGAAACGTCAAAACAAAAACATCAACATCATACTATGTGAGAAGGGGTTAAATCCGGAGCAATTTGCGATTAGGGCGAACATGCAGAATGTAAATCACCAAAAGGGAAATGATGATTGTAATATTGCAAGTAGAATTTCAAACCGTAATTTACAAATTAACGAATAAATTCAAATACAATCTAGCATACAGACAGAGAACAAAGCTAGCTTCTGATTCATATATAATACTGATGGAAATTCTTTCGTTATTCATTGAAATTTGCAATTTTTTAATATTCGCCTGTCAATACTAGGATGTTTCATTACGCCATTTTCAATGTTGGCCCCACAAGTACTGGAAATAAAAGTATCGCCCTATACTATTCGCCTATTGTTGACATTTTGATAGGTTTCGCCCTCTACTTTTCGCCGTTGTTTTGGTTATTTTATCAGTATCGCCTTTTACTTTTCGCCGTTGTTTTGATTTTTTGTCAGTATCGCCTTTTACTTTACGCCATGTTTATGTTTTGATTTAAATTACGCCTTTCACTTTGTCAACAATCAATATGGCGTAAATCGCAGAGTGAATTGTTTTGAATACGAAATAACTCTACGCCCTTTGCAAAAACAATGTTTAATGAATAAAATTAAAGCACAACCAGGACAAAAAGGTCAAAACTCATTATTTAGTTGTAGTAATTATGCATTGCATTGAAAAAACATTATGTTTATATTTTGAATGTACGCCCTAATCGCGAATTGTTCCGGTGCCGTTTCCTTTTGGTGTCTGCAACAAAGTTCCATGTTTCCAAAGGAAACTTCGATCGATTATTGGTGCGAAGTTCCAGCGGCTCACCGAGTCGTAGCAAACCTTGGGCAGACATATTTCCCTTTCACGCATGAAAAGCTTGCACTGACCGCATGAAGAGAATTGTAAAGAAGACAGCAGAATTAATAATACAACCGTGGAGTGCGAAAAATAAATCACAGTGGCTGAAAAACAACGGATCTCAAAGTGCCACCCCGTGTCGTGTGGGTGTCGTGGGTGTTTTTATTTTGGTGTCTGTGTGTCTCCGACTGACTGTGAATGGAATGTTGAATTTTGAAGTTTTCACAACAAGCAGTGTAGCGAATGGGAGGTGCAAGAAAATGTCAAAATGAAAGTTGTTCCCATTGCCCAGTAGTGAGGATAGAAACAAGCTCTCAGGCTAGGTGTGTGGTTGGATTGGTGCACGTATGTAGATGTGTGTCGTGCTTTACGAACTGTGCAGGCAAAGACATACAGTTCCTTCTTCCGTGCGCGGAGCCACAAGAAGCAGCCAAAGACAAAAGATTTCGACGGACTGAACGACGAGGAACCTCGTTTGGCGGGGAACTTTTGCATAAACATGCTATTTGCTGGTGCATGAATGCACGCATTATTTTGACGATGCACCTTTTGCGGGAAGAGGTAAGTGGAGGATTAGGGTTTTTGATGAGCGGTGATATTATGTAAAATTGATGAATTTTGCGCATGGAAAACTTTTGCTTGCGGTTTCAGCGGTTGCGCGGTGGTTGTTTGTTTAGGTTTCTCTGTTTGGGGATTGAATTCAGCACAGATTTGACCGGGTTTCATAATATGCAATTTAATCGAAAATTATACTAATCTTTGCTCTCCAGCGCCGCGGTGCTTCGAGTATGGAAAGACGGGAAAAGGAAAACAGTTACGTTTATTTCAATTTGAACAGGTGAATTTCATTGTTTGATTGTCTTGTTCCACTTTCTACGGTCACGATTTCGATCCGGAGGTTTGGAGTTTGTTGGTCCGACTGGTGCGATTTTCATGATGATAATGCACAATTTGCCTAACGTAATCTTCGATGCAACCATGAGCCTCCTTAATTATGGTTTATTTTGTTCGGAAGACTTAAAAGTTTTGATTGGATACTGTTTAAAAACCATCCCAAGTTGATGAACTATATTTAAAATTATTTGAACTTGGTAATATCTTCTGGTAGTTTTGTTCATCCAGCTCTAGCATGATTTTGCTTTCTCTCTCTGTCAGTTAAATAAGAGAAGGGCTGATAATCTCAGAAATAAGAAACAATGAAATTTCAAGGCTTGCTTCATTTAGAATTGGAACAAACTTTTGCTCATATTGTGGCGCTCCTGGTGGACGAATTTGGAAGTTCTTGGCGCCCACGTGTCGGGAATTTTGTCAGCTTCACGTATGTATTTTTGACATTCCGCAAATCGACTGTACTTTGTAAACAATCAACATGGAAGCCGAATGAAGGGAAAAAATTGTGCACAGTTATTTGGAAAATCTATTGTGGTTGCATCTACGCTAGCTAAACAGCTGAAATTGCCCAGAAATACCGTATGGCGCGTTATCAAACGGTATAAGGAAACATTGACGACGATTCGGAAGCCTCAAGCCAATCGTCGGAGTGGAACTGTCGACCGGAAACTGCGTGGTAAGATTTTGAAGACGATTAAGAGGAATCCCAATCTGTCGGACCTTGATTTGGCCAGAAAATTCGTTGCTGCCCATAGTACCGTGAGGAGAACTCGACTCCGGGAAGAAATCAAGTCGTATCGAGCTAGCAAACAGCCATATCGGACCATAAAACAGAATAGTGTGGCCAAAATCCGTGCTCGGAAGCTATACGACCAGGTGCTGACCAAGTTCGACGGGTGTCTTCTGATGGACGATGAAACCTATGTCAAGGCTGACTTCGGGCAAATCCCAGGTCAAAAATTTTACTTGGCAACGGCTCGGGGGGATGTTCCAGCCAAATTTAAATTTGTTTTTGCCGACAAATTTGCACGAAAATTCATGATTTGGCAGGACATTTGCAGCTGTGGCAAAAAAAAACGAAAGTTTTCGTTACAAATAAGACAATGACGTCGGAACTATACCAAAAAGAGTGTCTCCAAAAACGAACTTTGCCGTTCATTCGATCCCACAACCATCCCGTAATGTTTTGGCCAGATTTGACAAGCTGTCATTACAGCAAAGTCGTTCAAGAATGGTATGCAGAGAAAGGGGTCCAGGTTGTTCCGAAAAACCTTAACCCTCCCAACTGCCCCCAGTTCCGCCCTATTGAGAAATACTGGGCAATCATGAAGAGGAGACTCAAGGCAAAGGGAAAGGTTCTCAAAGACATCAATCAGATGAAGACCTGGTGGAATAAGATAGCTAAAACGATGGACGAAGAAGGTGTGCGCCGCCTTATGAGCCGTGTTACAGGAAAAATTCGAGAATTCCTTCGAAACCGTGACGAATAATTTTATCCGTATATTTTCTTAAAAGTATGAAGAAAACGCTACATTTGTATAAAAAAAGATCTTGAATTCAATAATAAATAACTGAAATACAGGCAATTGTTTTTGTTCCAATTCTATCTGAAGCAAGCTTTATCTGATCTCAGACTGTTTGGGCACTGCTGAAGTATTATGAGTTTTAGTGTATAATGTAGTATTATGATACTATATTCCGCATTATAACAGTATTAACTGTCTCATATCGTTATAAAATATTAATAGTGTAATCACCTTGTTGGTTGTAATCGTCAAAACAATTATTATAATAAACATAATTTTTAAAAACATCATTTATTATAATTTTAATCTTGGTATTAATGGGGCGATGATAATAATATTAGGAGATGTCTTTCCCGTTGGCCTAATCCTTGTCCTTATTTTATTTATTTATTTCTTTGTAGCGTTGGTCTCTTTCCTTTATCTTTTTTCCTTTGGTTGGTAGTTCTATAAAATTTCAATTTGACTAGTTAAGCCATGTAGGTGTACGTTTCAAGCAATTCGAATTTAGAATCACTTATTTGACAGGATTGTTTTTGAGTTAGGACATGTTTGTTTGCGTCGGACATCCTGCTCGTCATCACGTTGCATAAATATAGCAACTCAACTCTTCCGTATTTTAAGAAACAGTCATATTCAAGAAATACCAAATTTCTACAAATCTGGTCAGGTTAGTTTTGTTCGTATCGTATTGGAAGATGAATGTCCATTTCTGTACTTCTACACTTCTAAAAATTGCCGATTTTTCATGGGTTTACCTTCACCCGCACTGACAACCCATGCAGCATCAATCATAGTAACCCATAAGTCAGCAGACAAAATTTGACAGCTCTATCAGTCGAACTCTAACCGTGATGGCAAACACAGTGAAGCAACTCCGTTCAGAAGTGTGCGCGTTCAAAGAACGGCACCCCGCCGCGTCGAAAACGGACATCGTGCGGCACTTTGTGGACGCCGGATACGCCCGTTCCAGCATCTACAACATCTTGGCACTATTAGACAACAATCAGAGCATCGAAAGAAAGCCCGCTTCCGGACGGCCGAGGACCCTGAGCGACAAGAAGCTCCAAAGGATGCTGGAGAGGAAAACCGAGGGAAAAGTGGCTACATCACTGCGTGCGCTTGGCCGGGGAGGTCGGTTCAACCGGCCGAACAGTGTAAAAGTCAGGAAGCGGAAGTCGCGTCCACTGGTTTCGGAGCTGCAGGCAATGACGCAGCGACAGCGGCTGAATAAGATGGCCAACTCGATTTTCCCGGTGAATCGCTACGTGGCGGTGGTGATGGACGACGAGACCTATCTCACCCTGGATGGCAACGACTGGCAGAGCACTTCATATTTTACTTCCCCCACGAAGGAAGTGAGCTCCGAAGTGAAGTTCATTCTACACATCAAGTTCCCCAAGAAGCTGCTGCTGTGGCTGACAATCAGCGAGAAAGGGATGTCAAACCCGCTCTTCTTTCGCTCCGGACTGGCCGTGAACGGGGAAATTTATAGTAAGAAATGCCTGCCGGAAGTTGCGTCGTTCATCAAGAAATACCATAAGAGCGAAGAACCGGTGTTCTGGCTGGATCTGGCGTCGGCCCACTACTCGAAGCGATCGTTGGAGGAGATGGAGCGGTTGAATATCGATGTGGTACCCAAGTCGGCGAAACCGCCCACCGTCCCCCAGCTGTGTCCCATGGAGAATTTCTGGGCCAACCTGAAGCGTAAGATCTACTCCAACAATTTTGTCGCGAAAACGGAGGAAGAATTGATAAATAAAACGAAGAAAGAACTCAAAAACATGCCTACACGCATGTTTTCGTCTGCCATGGCGAGTGTTTCGGTTAACTGCCGGTAGGCCGCTCGTAAGGGCGTAGAATTTTTTTGCAAGTAAGGTTAAATAATTAGCTTCTATGGGAAATTTATCAAAAGCATTTATTTGTCTTAGCTTTTTTTATCACCTTTCGAAAAAGTCCATTTTTTTAACGAAACGTTTACATGTATATGTGGAAAAAGGAAGTGACTTATATTGTTAATATAGTTTATTTGTGTATAGTCCATATCTTCGCTACACAAAATGATGAACTACATTGGGGCGCTGGTTCTCCGGATTCGTGGTAGATTCACGGCGAGATAATGTCCTTCGGAGGTACTATACCAAACCTTTGAACTACTTGAGATACTCGGGTACATTCTTTAAAGGTACTTGAAACTTTATTTTAATACGATAGAGGTTTTTGATATTTGATAGGTTTTTGATGGTGGTAGTTTTATTTGAATGAACTCTATTGTTCTTCTGATACGGGTTGCACTTGCTTACAGAATAAATCAAAAGTGATGAAATTTATAATTTGACTAATGTTTCTAATGTGAAATTTTATGCAGAATTCAAAATTTCCGTCAAAAAAATTAAAGTAAAGTTATAATTGAACAAAAACACATTTACTTAAAATGAAATATCTCCAACGCGTGAGATTCGATTTCAAATATTTTGTCATCAAATGAAGCAACATTAAATTTAACACCGATCTTTTCAACATTGCAATATTCTAGGAGTAATAGTTTTGACGCTATTTATAAGTATGTATAATTTTTTGCGTTTTTTTTTTGGAGGTTTGTAAAAAAATGTGCTAAACATATGATTAATACCAAAAAAACGTCAACAACAAAATAAATTGCAAGTAAAACTTAAAGCCAAAAAAAAAAAGCAAATAAGGGCTCAATGGTGAAAATCGGTTGAAAAATGAGGAAGTTATGCTGGTTTTTGGAAAAAGTGCAGAAATGCGGGAAAAAACAGAAATTCGAAACAAATACGCCCATCTCTCTCTCTCTCTTCTCGCCCTCTATCACGCTCTCTCTCTCTCTCTCACCCCCCCCCCCCACACACACACCGTTTTTTGTCATTCTTGAGCACCATAGGCAAATTTCTTTAAAATAAGTTTATAAAAACTTAAAAATGATTCAAACTTGAGCTTTGTCGTTTATGCGTTGTTTTGGTTTCTCTAACTAGAAACAAACAGTAGTCACCCAGCATTCATTCGTCCCAAAAACCTTGATATCGTCGTTCTATTTGCTTCATTTGTTGGTGGAATCGTTCACCGTGCTCAGCACTTTCGTCGCCAAGATTGGGTGGGAAGAAATCCAAATGTGAGTGGAGGAAATGGATTTTCAATCACATGTTCACACCTATAGGGGAAAGTCCATTAATTATGTCACGCAGTAAGGGGGAAGGGGAGGTTTGGGAAAACGTGACAATCCATACAAAAAAAATTGAAGGTCCATACAAATAACGTGGCAAAGGGGGAGGTTATGAAAAGTCACTTTTTGCGTGACATAATTAATGGACGTTCCCTAGTCATGAAGAGCAAGGAGCTATAAACTATGTACATGAAGCATGGGTAACTTGATTAGATTTGATATTACCTATTTTCTTATAGTTTTCCAGCAAATTCTCAATAACTTCAACATGATTCGCACTTTTAGTGTTCCCTAGAAAATTCGTAACAACCAGTCGAAATGATTTCCACGCTTCTTGCTCATCAGGAGCCAAAACTGCGAAGAAACGTTTGTCCTCAATCAATTTTTTTATTTGAGGACCCACGAAAACACCTTCCTTAATCTTTGCATCAGATATGTTTGGGAATACTGATTTCAGATGTTCAAATGCAGGTCCATTATTTTCCAACGCTTTTACAAAATTCTTGAAGAGTCCAAGTTTTATATGTAACGGTGGGAGAATAATTTGATCTTTATTCACGAGAGGAACACATTTCACGTTTTTTTTTTTTATTTAATCTTTGTTTTACGTCGGCCTATTTCCTCACATGGTGACAATCACCGACGCCAGGAAGACGACTCCACCACCTGGACCCTACCTAACGACTCATGAATATGAACCGGGACCAACGGCTTTACTTCCCTTCCGAAGGAAGACAATATTTCACGTTTTCTTTCCCAAGAGTCAAACTTGTCCTCTTTGGCCAGTCTTTTTGAACGTAATGCTCCTTGCGTGCTCGGCTGTCCCATTTTCTGAGAAAGCACATGTATTTTGTGTACCCCTGTCGTAACCCAGTCAACATGGCAACAACCTTAAGATCGGAGCAAATCTTCCAAGAGTGTTGCTTATAATTTATCTAAATTCAGCAGCAGCGCCATTGATTCATACGATTCCTTCATGTTAACAGCATGAACCAGCGGTATCGAGGGTTTCCTGTTTCCTTGATGCAGTAAAACTTGAAGGCTGTTTTACTCAGTTTACTGCTGTCGATAAACAAACTCTTCGAACAAACCGTTTTCATCTCGGGAAAAACTAGCGTTATTTTGTTTGGAGAAGTATTTAGCGAATTGTTCATAACGATTTCTATCGTATGAAATTTTCACACCAGGCTCTAATAAATTTCTTTCTTTTAAGCGTGATGCAAGCAGTTCAGATTTCTGTTTCGACAATTATAAATCACGTACTAAATCATTGAGTTCTGCTTGGGAAAATAATGATGGTTTTGTTTCAAATTCTGTGTTGCTTTGATCTGCGTCCTAGTATCTTCAAATGAAGACCTCCTTTTTCGTTTTGGGCAAAGAGGGTACCGATTTGAATTCGAATGTAGAGTTGGTTTTTCTACGGATTGCACATCAGCATACTGCACCGCCTTTGGGGGCCATGTTTTTGAACTTCGGAGAGGCAGAAATAACAATCCCTAGCATGGCAAAAAGGTTCTTTCCGAATAACTGGCTTATCAAAGGACAAATAGCGGCTTTACAGTGACAGAAATGAGAGTATATAACACATTTGAATGGGACCAGTGGTAAGCCATACATACCTTTTACCTGCTATCCACCTAGGCAGGCATGCTTTGCACGAATTACACAGAACGCTAGGCACCCATGGTTTATCCAGATTCTTCGGACAAATTTCCAAATAAAAACGGAACGCAGATTGAAGAGAAGCAGTGAATTTAACCGGTGTCGTAAAAATGTAGACGCCACAGGCATAACAAAACTTTTGTGGATAATTTTTGCATTTGAATTCCCATTTTGCATCGCACATTTTTCTCACTCCGATAACTGAACAACGAACTGTGACAATTTTTTTTGTTTTGAAGAGTTACCAATGGCTATTAAAATTAGGTGCCAGAATATCTTAGCAAACAATAGAACAGTAGGTAGCAATCTTGTGTGTGTGTGTATGTGTGTGTGTGTGTGAGAGAGAGAGAGAGAGAGAGAGAGAGAGAGATGTGGGCGTATTACTTTCGAACTTCTGTTTTTTCCCGCATTTCTGCACTTTTTCCAAAAACCAGCATAACTTCCTCATTTTTCAACCAATTTTCCCCAGCGAGCCCTAATTTTCTTCGGTTTTTTGGCTCTAAGCTTCACATGCAATATATATTTTTGTTGACGTTATTTTGGTATTAATCATATGTTTAGCACAATTTTTTTTTAAAAATCCCTTAAAGAAAACGCAAAAATTATATATAGTTATAAATAGCGTCGAAACTATGAATCCTTGAATATTGCAATGTTCAGAAGATCGGTGTTAAATTTAATTCTGCTTCATTTTTTTTTGAAATTGGATCACACGCGTTGGAGATATTCCATTTGAAGTAAATGCGTTTTTGTTCATTTATTAAAAAATCAACTTTTATCCATATCTCGAAAACTGTTCTACTTACTTTTGATGGCATTTTTTAATTCTGCATAAAATTTCACATTAGAAACATTAGTCGTATTTTAAAGTTCATCTCTTTTGATTTATTTTGTAAACTAGTGTAGTTTGAATTATTTTTTTTCACTCGGAATCCGATACTTCGTGGATCGCGGATCCGGATTCAGCCTGGTTGGAAAAGGATATTGATCCATATTTATCCAAAGACAAAGTTTTGCAAAATCAGGAAGTAGGATATGTCGCAAGCAGGTTTTGGTAATGATTTGCATATGGTAACTTTCCCGGAGGAATTTGGATCCCACAGGGCCTCTTTTAGAAACTAGTATGGTCAAGAATCCTCAGAATGTCACCTGAAGACCTATTTTTGCAAAATCATAAAGTTTAATACATCGCATGCCAGGTTTTGGAAAAGATTTGAATATTCCCACATTCCGGGGGAACTGGGTGGCCGAAGGTCCTCCTTAGGGGGCAGGTTGGCAAAAAATCCCAAAAACTTTTTTTTTATGCCTTTTTTTGCAAAAAATAAGGTTGTTTGGTGGCACGCCAGGTTTTTGGAGATATTTATTTTATTACGTCTTTTTGGGGGGAGGACTGCGGAGGGGGGGGTGGCGCTATGGGCCTGCAACATCCGTACTCCCACCGATTATCTGCGTAGAACTAAGTATAATAAAATAATAAGAGACGTGGGGTGCCAGCCATGTCGATATCAAAGCGGAAAACAGTGGAATCTCCAATATAATTAGAGGAATATTTCTTTACCGATCACTTAGTCTTTTTGTTGTTCAACTTTTTATTCAATTACGTAAGCACTTTATTAATAGTTAATCAAATTCATTTATTCACATAGATAGCTAAATTCACTTTATTCTTTACAACTACTTCAATTTTTACTCTACTCTAAATTCAAATTCTTACAATTTTACAAATTTGTGACTCGGTTCACTCTTCTTCAGCATAATTGATTCTTCTGTGAACGTAGGGAGATACTTTTAGAGATCGGTTCACATGCGGGTTACCCTTTTATATGCATTTGGTTTCATGGGCGGGCGGAGATAGAAATCCACTACCACATCATCATCACTTGAGTACCTTGGGCTCCGTTGTGATGACATCTCGTTGGGACGACAACTCGTTGACTCGATGAACAAGGGATTTTTCGCATGAGTGATGCTCGTTCTCGACAAACAGGCGGCGCTAGTATATTCGTACACGACGTTTTGGTAACGATTTGAATATGGTCAATTTCCCGGATGAACTCGGATCCCGCAGGGCTTCCTAAGTGGTTAGTATGGTCAGACACCCTTAGAATGTCTTCCGAAGCCTTTTTTTTTTCAAAATCATCAAGTTTGATGTGTCGCAAGCCAGCTTTTGGTAAAAAATCGATAATGGCCACTTTTCCGGAAAACTCGGATCCCGCTGTTCCTCCTACGTGACAGTGTCGGTGGGAATCCTCAGAATGTCCCTCGAAAACAAGTTTTGCAAAATCATGAAGTTTGATGTGTCGCAAGCCAGGTTTTGGAAAATATTTGAATTTGGCCACTTTTCCGGAAGAACTTGGATCCCTCAAGGCCTCTTTTAGTGGCCGGTATGGTCAGAATTCCCCAAAATGTCATCTGATTACCTAGATTTGGTAAATAATGACGTTTGATATACTGCCATGCTTCGCATCTACAAATATTCTGTCCACTATCCCTGGATAGGTACATACCCCAGTACTACCACCTTGAAATCCGAAACTACGAACATTTTTCGAAATAACCAGTGCAGATGCACAAATAAGAATAATTTTGTGATCTATCGCACAAAACCGCATCAAAATCCAATGGCTAACGATGGAGTGTCATTAGTTTTAAATTTAATTTTGCTTTCTCAGAGGGGTTGGGGACGTACAGGGTGTGGTAGAAAATAATGCGAAAATGTTCAAGCGAGTATTGGGTTAATTTGTGTAGCTGTGACTAATTTCTGGCGAAAGTGTATTTGTTCATGTTTACTTTCAAGTGCTGCATCCAAACTTTCTATTTATTTTATTGCAAATTCGTCATGTTCGCGAAAGAAGTGATCACCAGTTTGTTGCTCGCCCAGAAGAAGCCGAAAGAGATTGCCAAGGTGGTAGGGTGCCATTTGGCAACAGTTTACCGCATAAAAAAGTCCCTGTAGGATGGTCCTAAGCAGCGGAAGCGCGCCGCGGAAGCCGACGTGATAAATCGGTCCGTGCAAAAATTTCTCGCAACCCTGTGCGTTCCATAAGAAAACTTGCAAAGGAAGCCAATATTTCGGAGAAATCATGCGGAGAATCATCAAAGAAGACCTGCATGCATCTTCCAGAGCCAGAGTGAAACGCCACTTGATTACGGACCGGGTCAAGGAACTACGAGTGACTCGTTCCAAGAGATTGCTTTCCTTGTTGAAGAAGGAAACAATGATAATCCTGTTCTCCGACGAAAAGCTTTTCAGCATCGATGCTGTGGCCAACAGCCGCACGGACCAGTTCATTTCACCGCAGAAAAAGGACAACGTTCCGGAAAAAGTGAAATTCACATTTCAAACCAAACATCCGGCTGGTGTCATGATGTTTGGCTTGGTGGCGTCCAACGGTTTGAAAATGCCGCCTGTTTTCATTGATGCTGGCGTTAAAATCAATACCGAAGTGTATATCGGTATTTTAAAGGACAAAGTGCTTCCCTGGGTGAAGGCCAACTTCTCCGAGGACCAAAACGTTGTCCTACAGCAGGATGGAGCGCCGTGTCACACGTCCTATCGAACCCAACAATGGTTGAACGATAACATAACAAGTTTTAGCCGAAGGATTTGTGGCCCCCTAGCAGTCCAGATCTTAATCCGTTGGATTATTCGATTTGGGCATATGTTGAAGCACGAGCCTGCAAAACATCACACCCTAGTGTGGAAACCCTGAAGTCAACCATAACACGCACAGGGCAGTCAATGTCGGAGGACTACGTCCGAAAGGCATGCTCTGGCTTCCGGCGGCGGCTCGAGGATGTTACTAATAAAAATGGAAGACACATTGAATAAATTTGTTTAAAAGGACTTTATAAAGATAACTGCACTCGAAAATATCGATATTATTGCTTGAATTAGTTGGAAATGGGATTTGAAAGAAATAGAACAAATTTTCGCATTATTGTCTGCCGCACCCTGTACGTGTTAACAGCATAAGAATTAGGTGATAGAGACGAGAAATAAATTGAAGCGAACACAACTTTTGTCGAGTTGCGTTTGTTTCGGTATAAGGAATCATAATTTTAAATGAAATCCTTCATTAACGTTCCTCTATTCATGTCGAAGACGAATTACGTCTCGTGTAAAATTCATAATTTCTACGTAAGTAAATATCTTAAGCACTGGAAACATTTGTGCTAATTTCCATCAGAAAGAAAATGTTCGATTCTGCTAGGACAGCATTGCCTCTAGGCGGGAACAACCAGCTGCGCAGATCAAGACCAAGCCTTCGTAGATCCACTGTTGAAGAGTCCTCCATTCACGAAACGCTTGTCGTCTTCTGCATTTCCAAACAAAGTCAAGTTCCACGCAACACTCGCAGCGATGGAAACAAATTACAGCACCGTTTACACGAGAGAGAGAGAGAGATAGAGAGAAAAAAGAAAAAAAAAAATCGGTGTCAAGCCCTTTCGAGCCAGGCAGCCAACAGTTGTTTGCATCACCGCACCTGGCGCAGAAAAATGGAAAGACCGATTTTCTCGAATTAAACCCTTCCCAGCTCCGTCAGCGGGCATCTTCTTCGTCGTGATCGTCAACGGAGAAACGTTGCATAACCCGTCATCCGCTCCCGAGGCAATACGATTGCAAGACCGACAAAAAAAAAAATAACCAACCGTAATTGGGTTTCGCATAATCGTGCCGTTCGGAGGAAATCGATCTGAAGTTCTGCAGATCGGTTCAAAGTGCGAGGGAGTTCCAATGTACGTCCGGGTTGCGAAGTTTTGCACAATTCGCTCCATCGTGTGACCCACAATGCGCCGACAAGTTGCCAAAGTGTCGTAAGATTTTTAAATTGAAGTGCAACTACGTGCGACAACGCCGACTACGATCGCACGGATGAAGCAAGTTTCAAAAGAAAGAAAAAACGACAACCGCTAGAAGCCGTCAGTGTGTCAGTTGTTTTGGCTGGCAGAGACGCAACAATTGACGATTTCACCCTGGCAGGCAAATTCCTCAGCCAAATGGACACGGGCGACGGAGCATTGAATAATTGACTAATATAGGAAATTCGCCAACTTTCACTTAACCATTTCGAACATCATCATCATCCGTTGACGGTTGGATTGGTTGTCATATTTCATCGTATGATAAGTCAATCGCAACCTTTGCCAGGGGGAGTACGTTTCTAATGCAACACAAGCACCAGGGGGTGCTGGGGAGGAAGTGCTTGGAGCGTAATAATTACAACTTTGCGCGAAAATGCACCGGTGCGGTGGGGAAGTAGCTCACTGCCAGAAGGTCTGCAAACCGAGCTCTATTTCGTATGACCTCTCTTCCTCTCGCTCTCTCTCCCCCTCTTGCTTGGCGCAGTGATTTGTTTCCTCTATACTGGCGGTGCTTCTCAGGCTTTTGGCCTGAAGTGATGGTTTTTTGCCGGTTGATGGCTGGAAACTCATCAACGCGAATTGCTCTTATTTGCATTGAAAACAAAATTGCACCATTATCTAAACTGCTTCAAGCGATGGGAGTTGGGAAGAAGAAGTAGAAAAAAAAATGACGAAAGGTGATGACCTGCTCGTTTGATTGTTTTATGGCAGGTTGATGGAATTTGTTTTGGTAGGTACGACTTGAGAACTCAGTTCAGTAGTTACCACATTCTTCGAAGCACCGTTGGGTGAAACATGAATTCCTACTGATTAAAAGGCGTCAACAAACTCATTTCATGCGATTTCTGTAAAGTGAATTCAAATCACACAATTCGCTGAATGGCCGGAGCAAATTTAATGTAGATCACCAGGTAGGCGCCATATTATGCAACCAAGACGAAATGACTTTTTTGTACAAGCGTTCATACGAAATATCGCCTCTTTCGGACTTCCCCAATGGGGTCCCAGGTTTCTTCCACTGAAGTCGACGCGTTTCAAAGTTAATCGCAAATTAAAGCAGATTGCAGTGGCAGAGGGGATTCTACTTAAACGTGTCATGAAATGGAAATAGAAACTGGACTTAAGCCGTACGTTTGTACCCGTACCATACTAATGGGTGGATTGTTATCTTTAAAACTGGGACAAACGTGCATCACGTGTTTTTTGCTCTACATGGGTTGCATAATTTGCTGAAAATCCTTTTGAAATGGTTTATTTTGCATCAACAAACCCATTGTTATTTTGATAATCTGGGCCAAAGCTAGTACAGTAGTAACACAAGTTGGTAGCTGAGGGGGCGACCCCGGGCGTAGTGGTTAACATCCATACCTCTCACGCCAATGTCACGAGTTCGAATCTCACCCCCGGACAAGTTTTGAAAATACTCAAAAAGTTATTTGAGTGACCACAAACGGGAGATGAACCAGCCCTGGGCTGAAAATCTCGATAATCAAGGAACTAACTACTAAGTTGGTAGCTAACTGATTGAAGCATTGTCTACTTAGATTCCGTACGTCAAAAATCACTTGTATATCAGGGATGGAATGATATGAAACTGGTTAACCAATCAAAACAAAGATATTTTATTGCACCTTCATAAATAAACTACAAGTTTTGCACAAAAGTGACGTAGGACTTCGCTGCAATCTAATTCCCATACACTTTCCAGAGACGTCAGGGCCATCCGCCAATTGATTTAAGTCAGTCGGGAAGCTACGGAAAAAAGTGCTAAAGGAACGTTAGACCATCATTAGGAAGTAAATATCTAAGAAAATTCTATGGTACACTCTTAGAAAGCATTTGGTGGCCCTTAATGATGATACGGCTCCAGTTGAATTTTCTAGCTATTTATTCCGGGACGCGGTGTTTAAAGCAATCCCATGTTCAGACGGGGCGCGGTAATGGAAATTTCAAACAGCACAAGAGAAAAATTCAAACAAACAAACTCTTTAGTTGGCAAACTGCTTTGGTCGTCCTGAAAAGGACGGATTTAGTTGACTGGGAAGAAACATCGCTGCTTCCTTAGGGTTTTTTTTTGGCCACATTTTCAAAAAATTGTGGGAGGAGGAAAATCCCCCTTTTTGGGGAAAAAATTTTTTTTTTTCCGTGTTGAAGAAAGAGGAAAAAAAAAAAATAAAGAAAAAGAGGGATTAACGTTTGCATTTAAAAAAATGGACAAAAATTGCCGATTTTTCATGGGTTTACCTTCACCCACACTGACGAAACTACCCATGCAGCATTAATTATAGTAACCCATGAGTCAGCAGACAAAATTTGACAGCTCTATCAGTCGAACTCTAACCGTGATGGCAAAAACAGTGAAGCAACTCCGTTCAGAAGTGTGCGCGTTCAAAGAACGGCATCCCGCCGCGTCGAAAACGGACATCGTGCGACACTTTGTGGACGCCGGATACGCCCGTTCCGGCATCTGCAACATCTTGGCACTGTTAGACAACAATCAGAGCATCGAAAGAAAGCCCGGTTCCGGACGGCCGACGACCCTGAGCGACAAGAAGCTCCAAAGGATGCTGAAGAGGGTGATCGAGGGAAAAGTGGCTACACCGCTGCGTGCGCTTGGCCCGGAGGTCGGTTCAACCGGCCAAACCGTGAAAAAGTACCGGCACCATGAACATACATGTCAGGAAGCGGAAGTCGCGTCCACTGTCTTCGGAGCTGCAGGCAATGACGCAGCGGCAGCGGCTGAATGGTCAACTCGATTTTCCCGGCGAATCGCGACGTGGTGGTGGTGATGTACGACGAGACCTATCTCACCCTGGATGGCAACGACTGGCAGGGCACTTCATATTTTACTTCCCCCACGAAGGAAGTGATCTTCGAGGTGAAGTTCATTCCACACACCAAGTTCCCCAAGAAGGTGCTGCTGTGGCTGACAATCAGCGAGAAGGGGATGTCAAAGCCGCTCTTCTTTCGCTCCGGACTGGCCGTGAACGGGGAAATTTATAGTACGAAATGCCTGCCGGAAGTTGCGTCGTTCATCAAGAAATACCAAAAGGGTGAAGACGCGGTGTTCTGGCCGGATCTGGCGTCGGCCCACTACTCGAAGCGATCGTTGGAGGAGATGGAGCGGCTGAATATCGATGTGGTACCCAAGTCGGCGAACCCGGCCAACGTCCCCCAGCTGCGTCCCATCGAGAATTTCTGGGCCAACCTGCGTAAGATCTACTCCAACAATTTTGTCACGAGAACTGAGGAGGGATTGATAAATAAAACGAAGAAAGAACTCAAAAACATGCCTACACGCATGTTTTCGTCCGCTATGGCGAATGTTTCGGTTAACTGCCGGAATGCCGCTCGCAAGAGCGTAGAATTTTTTTTGCAAGTAAGCTTATATAATTACCTTCCAAGGGAAATTTATCAAAAGCAATTATCTGTCTTACCTTTTTTTTCACCATTCGAAAAAAGTCCATTTTTTTAATGCAAACGTTACCAGCCTATCTTTGGGATCGAACCTATTTGAAATAGTCGTCAGTAATGTCATTCTTGGCTGTACCAAACACTACATTTCAGACAATCAACATGGATTTACGCCAGGCCGCTCTGTAACAACGAACGTTCTGGATTTCACTAGTACCAGTACTACGTAGAATGAAACTGAAAATCAAGTGGATGCCGTATATACGAGCTTGATGGCCGCTTTTGACATTATTAATCGACAATACTTCTGTGCAAACTATACCGTCTAGGTGGATCAAAGCGACTTGTGGTATGGCTGGAAAGCTGTTTGACGGGTTGTGTTCTGAGCGTTAGGCTTGATTCAGCTGTTTTCAGTACGTTCAATAATAAATCAGGCGCACCACACGGCAGTAACCTAAGCCCCTTGCTATTTGCGCTGTTCTTCAACGATGGTGCTTTGTTGCTAGGATCGAACTACGTACTCACATAGGCAGACTATTTGAGAATCTACCTGCTGGTGATGTCTATTGAGGACTATTACTGGCTTCAGGAGCTGCAGGACATGTTTGCCATCTGGTGTAAGATATATAAACTAGTGATGAGCATTAAAGACTGTCCACGTTAAATTTCGGACACCAAAATAATAGCAGTAATGTTTATTTCACATTAATATAGTTATATCTACATTAGAAACAGTTGATTATAATGTTAATCCTTCTTTCTGTAAAATTCTCGAGCTTTCTGTGGTACACCCACCAGGTTCCGTACGGTATCCTCAAATACGCCCGCCGTGACGATTCTCCATCTTCTCGTGAAATCATCGTTACTATTTGCTTTCTTCTTAGTTTCGAAGGGTTTCCACTTAACTAGAGCCCAGTACTTCTCTATTGGGCGCAGTTCTGGGCAATTTGGTGGATTGGCTGTTTTTGCCACGTATTGACCTTCTGTACCTTATACCATTCCAGGACGGATTTCGCATGGTGACAAGAGGCCTAATCAAGCCAAAACAAAGCTGGAGAGTCATGGTTTCAGATAAACGGTAGCAATCGCTTTTGTAGACATTATTTCTTGTACAAATCATTATGGATAGTGCCGGTAGAGACGAAACTCTTAGATTTTCGACCACAACTACATATGGCCTGCCAAATTAAATACTGCTTCGGGAATTTGGACCCCTTCTTTGTCCGGAAAAGCTCGGCAACGGCGTTCCTTTGCATTGCGGTATAAAAAACCAGACCCGGAAGCTGTTTAAAATCTTTCGAGTACGTATGTTTCGTCGTCTATTATGATACAAGAAAATGTTTGAAAAAAAAAATTGGTGTAAAGCAGTGAAATTGTGCTTGTCATCACGGTTGGGCACCTTTTTTATACGCTTTCAGTCCTTGCCTCTGATTCACTTTTTGTACGTATGAATTTGACTTACTAACTTTGCGAACAACGTTTTGCACAAACAGATTGGGATTTTTCTCAATAATGACTACCACCTTTGTAAGTATTAGCCACCTCAATCGGGAGCCCCTCTGAAACTCCCCAACTACAATGGCCTCAGGGTCGGCACGCTCACCGGACAATGTTCCGCGAAGCAGGGAACAATCGCACTGGTTACCATAAAAACTCCCCGAGCACTATTTGTATTTAGCTTCCAATCTTTTTCCCACTTTCTTAATGTCTATCTGACCTTATTGCTGTTCTTCGGGGCTCCTTGCACCTCTTCCGGGTATTGATGGGGTAGGGATGGCGATGGCTTCTCCTTACTACCGTCCAGGGCCACCGAGTATGTTGACGGACTCGGAATGATGGATGGTGTGATGCCCTAGGAGCGGTGCAGGCTTCTGGTACGTCTACCGGGGATTCCAGGGACTGTACAAAAATACAGCGGGGTCCTAACGGACCAGTAGTTCGCGTTAGGACTTTTGTCTTACATGACAATTACGGGCAAGTTACCTGCTGTTCACTATTTATGTGCTTTCTGTTGATGTGCACTATTAGATTTGCTTTCGCTTTTTTGAAGAGTTTTCCACTAGGATCGAGAATTATCGACCGTTCAACTCGATGGTTTACTAATCATTGCCTTCGTATCGAGCTGGATATGCAAGTCTAATGGGTCATGGGGCCACTGTCCTCTGCATACGGCCAGTGACCCAGGCCAATCGCATTCACTGTGCTTGTTATCGCGCAGTTTTTAATGGCCTTCTCTACCGCCACCCCTCATGGCCGCCCAAAGAGCCGTTTTCCGTCCATCTGGTGGTGGGTTGTGTAGACTTCGGTGGGTGGGTGGCTGCGTTCTGCACATTTTTTCACAAATATACGATATTAAACACGACAATCTCAAAAACACTCGGACCTGAAACGCGAACACCTACACCTTCTTGTCCATTTGTCGGGAGCATACTTTTCGATTTGTTCCACTTCCAACCTTCCGATCTACAGTCAAGCGCTGGTCAAATGATTTGCAAACACAAAACACGATACTTTTCGGTTGTTTTAGTTTCTTGGTAAGTCGCGTACCGATAAATTCGGATTTTGCTGCCGTTCGTACAAAATGCGTTTGCGCACTTACACTTGATTCGACACCATTTTACTGAATGTACCAAGAATGTTAGCATGTTGTGCCACGAATTAAAGTGGAGAGCTTCAGCTGTCATACAAGTGAAACGTTTCAGCGATCCGTGAAATAATTCATAATCACTACACTGAAAGCAAAGTGTCCGAAATTTAACGTGGACAGGTTTTACGAAATGTGTTGCTATCAAGTTCCACCGATCAATGAGTCACTTTTAACTACCAGATTGATGGGAATGTCCTCGAGCGCGTTGATCAGGTCAGTGATTTGGGTGAAAAAATGGACGAAAAAATCACCCCTGCCCTTCGGTTCAGAAAGGGGTATGGGCGCGTTCTGCCGAGTTGGTCGCGACAGATTTCATGTGTGAATAGGCTGCCACATCATTGTTCAAAAGTGCCTGAACCAAATGGACAGCTTGTAACGATCACTTGAAGATACGATGGGGGATCATTACCCTGGTATTCTCAAATGTAGCACGTAGTAAAACGTTTCTTGTCTTCTATGACTAAACGTTATGGAATGGAGTAAGCTAGTGGAAACTCATCGGGAATGCGCTACTGAAGTCAGCTCTTCAAAAGCAGAAACATCGAGACGACCCTACAGCAGAGGGAGGTTGAAGCAGTAAGTGGGGAACGGTATATAACCCTAACTTATTTACCTAGTCAAATTTTCTAACAAAAGCTTCAAGGTAAGATGATTTCAAAATCAAGGTAAGAAAATCATATTATTTCTCTAAATTTTGCATATATTTATATAACACCATATCCTGGGATAGAGGGAGAGACCATCAGAGCACCCGATTGAAGCGATTTTGATAGGAAGAGTGGGACTGACAACTTCCTGTTGTTAACCTTTCGCAAATAAAGGGCGGGCTCTTTTCCCCATCTAGTGGGACTTTTTACTAGGCTGGGGCTCGGTTTTGTTGTGGTTTCTGCGAACTTGTTTCTGGGAGGAAATACTCTTTAGACCCCTGTAGCTCTGGGTTGCACGTAATTGTATCTGCTTACGGGCCCACTATACGTTTTTGGCCCTTCAAAGGGTGATACGGTCAAAATTTGGTCAAGGGAAAACGCGTGTAAATCGGTGAAATCGTTCATTTAAAAAATCAAATTAAATTTCTTTTTCAAGTTCAATTAGTATAAAATTCAGGAAAAATACTCAGTTAGGCTTCCGCTTTTCCAAATCCGAATTGCCGGGCCTTACGCTTGACCCCTGCCATCAGATTTTGTACAGCCACCTTGTCCACCTTCTTCGCCGCAGAAAGCCAGTTTGCCTTGAACTGCTGCTCGTCTTTAGCAGTTTTTTTGGTCTTCTTTAGGTTCCGCTTGACAATAGCCCAGTATTTCTCAATTGGGCGGAGCTCTGGCGTGTTGGGAGGGTTCTTGTCCTTGGGAACCACCTGCACGTTGTTGGCGGCGTACCACTCCATGGCCTTTTTACCGTAATGGCAAGATGCCAAATCCGGCCAAAACAGTACGGAACAACCGTGTTTCTTCAGGAAAGGCAGCAGACGTTTATTCAAACACTCTTTCACGTAAATTTCTTGGTTGACAGTCCCGGAAGCTATGAAAATGCTGCTTTTCAAGCCACAGGTACAGATGGCTTGCCAAACCAGATATTTCTTTGCGAACTTTGACAGTTTCGTGTGCCTGAAAATATCTGCTACCTTTCCCCTTCCTTTTGCCGTATAAAACTCCTGTCCCGGAAGCTGCTTGTAGTCGGCTTTGACGTAGGTTTCGTCGTCCATTACCACGCAGTCAAACTTCGTCAGCATCGTCGTGTACAGCCTCCGGGATCGCGCTTTGGCCGTCGTATTTTGTTTATCATCGCGATTTGGAGTCACTACCTTCTTGTAAGTCGATAGTCCGGCTCGTTTTTTGGCTCGATGCACGGTTGTAGACGATACACCCAGCTTATTTGCGGCATCTCGGAGAGATAGGTTAGGGTTTCGCTTGAAACTACCGGCAACTCTCTTTGTCGTCTCAGCGGCTTCCGGTTTTCGATTTCCCCCCGATCCAGACTTCCTGGCTGTCGACAAATGTTCCCCAAACACTTTAATTACATTTGTAACGGTTGATTTGGCAACTTTTAGCGATTTTGCCAACTTTGCGTGCGAGTAGCTCGGATTTTCGCGATGCGCGAGCAAAATTTTGATACGCTGCTCTTCTTGCTTGGACGGCATTTTGACAACTGAAGAGTGAATTCCAAAATCAAAATAGGAGCAACATTCTACACACACACACCTTCAAAATGAGGGGTGTTCAGGTTTTTTAAATGCAAAATTGAAAGAAATACGTCAAGTTGATATTGACCAAATTTTGACCGTATCGCCCTTTACAGGGACATGATGAAAGATTTACCACAATGCAACCTTGATCAAACCTTTTAATTAAAACAGTTTAGTGCTATAGGCAGTTGCCTTGCTACATTAGATGGTAGTCCACATCATCATCATCATCATCAAAAGTGGACGAAACATTCACATTTATTTAGCACATCAGTACCATCATCAAGAAAGCTTCACGGCAATTGGGATTCTTCACTAAAATCTCCCGTGATTTCACATGATCCTCACCGCCTCAAAGCACTCTAAAGCATGTCCCACATCCTATTACATCACGGAAAAAACACTATAGAAAATATAACCCATTGGCAACCAAAAGACGAGGAGTACTACAGTTGCGCGTAGAGCCGTGTATGGTTGAAAAAGAAATTCGTTAATCGATATTGCGTGTCTAAATTCATACTTGTTATTTTGCAAAATGTTTTCAAATTGATTCGGTCAAAACTCAATGCAGCGATCGGAATATTTGCAAATTCTAGTCGAAGAGCTTGCTATTTCAAATACAAAAGATAGGGTTTCTGTGGGCCACCTTAGACAGGAGCTCGCTGCAGGCACCAAGGGTTTTATTGGAAAGTTTGAAAACGAAGTTATTTGTTTTTACTGTGGCCAACCAAGTGGTGGTGACTGTTGGTAATGTCATAAATGCAGCTGTGAAAGTCATACAAAAGAACATGAAATAGTGTGCTGCCGGATTTGCGAATCTAAAGATCAAATCGTCAATTTCAAGTGATCTCAAGACGATCTGGCGATCAGTAAACGGTGTAAAAGATGCTCAAAAAGAAGAGTTTCGAAAACGAATACGAAATGTTGTTTTTGTGATCAATTTGTGTGCCCTAATTGTTCCATCAAAAAACTAATATTTTTTGCACAGATTGTAAAAACTTGGATAAGCAGGAAGTGTAAAAATCGTATTGATGAGTCAAACAGTAGACACATCGCTTTCAAAACAGAGATGATAGAACACGTTGTTTCAGAAACGATTCTTTACTTGTTATCTTTTGTCATGCTTCTCATTTTGGTAATAAATCAATCAAATAAACAAATATAAATGCAAACACACATACAGTTGCCATTGATGCATACTGCCTTTGTAAGTTTGTTTGGATATGCTTCTTCCATAAGAACTACAGTGTGACCAATATACATTCGAGCAAAGTTTGTCAACCATTACACCAAAATAGATTATCCAAATCAAACTTTCTTACTACATTTGCAAACAATACTTCATACTAACAAGTCACACGGACTGGGTTCAAATCTCTAGCGATTATCGCCTAGAATTTCACGTAAACTCTTTGTAAATCCGTCGTCGCTGGCGCACACTGTGTTTTAGGGAATATCATTCTATCGCTTTTAGTGTGTTCGATGGTACATAATTCATCCAATATCCAATTCATGTGTTTCAGAAATGTTCTTGCACATATTTAATGTCTTCTAGCAGTGTTTTTTTCTCGCACATTTTGTGTATGTCAGCGATGTTAGTGGCATAACTCCAACACAATTTGGTGAACCTAAGACATGTAATACGGAGGAAATGGACTATAATCCATTCGTATAGTCTCTTTGACTCTGTTGGGCTTTTTGGGGTTTTTGGGGCCTGTGTGTCGCAGGGGTGCTCGAGGATCTCTTGTGATCTACATTTGGGGGCTCTGGGGAACATAGGGTATATCTGATGTGGGCGGAAGCATTGTGCTTTTTATGTGCAGACGGCTTATTTCTCTTCTCACTTGGCTGTGAGCACTAGTTCATCCATAATCATCCTTCCGGGAGTGGTTGACCTACCATCGACATAGATGTATATGCCGATAGTCGTCTGTTCACTTTTCATGTTGTGTTTGAACTAAAAAATA
The DNA here is from genome assembly GCA_024533555.2 of Aedes koreicus. NCBI lineage: Eukaryota > Metazoa > Arthropoda > Insecta > Diptera > Culicidae > Aedes > Aedes koreicus. The sequence goes on from JAHHFK020003760.1 coordinate 256,174, forward strand.
AAAAAAAACAAAATATCTGAATAGAACAAAAGGGCAACAAGATCACAATTTTAATATCAACGTCAACTAGATTCTGCCACGCAAATAGGTGGGGTAGGGTGGAGGGGGGTACGGGTAGGCAGGGGATACATATATTCAAATCTCAAATCCCAAACTGGTATGTATTTAAAAAAACTGTATTTATTAAATGTACTCGAAAAAAAATGCACCAGACAAAAGTGTTCGCCAAAAATTTATTTTAAGTCGGATTTTCTTGAAACTTTCAGGGAATGAACTAATACATATGGATTATGTTTCGGCATAATTACTTTATTCAATTTCCTTTCCATCGCTGAAAGCCCGCACCTTTCCCTTAAGACCCCTCATTACATTTTGTGCAATGGTGGAGCCGACCTTTTTGGTCACTTTCATCCATTCTTTCTTCAACTCCAGCTCGTTCTTAAACACCTTGGACAATTTTCGAACTTTGGCCTTCATTATGGCCCAAAATCTTTCCACCGGACGAATCTCTGGTGAATTTGGGGGGTTGGCGGTTTTTGGTACAAAAACAACGTTATTGTCTCTGTACCAATCCAACGTCGATCGCGCGTAATGGCATGATGCCAGGTCCGGCCAAAATAATGTCTCGCCTCCGTGGGACCGCAGGAAGGGCAACAGACGCTTCTGGAGGCACTCGGTGCGGTAAATTTCGCTGTTGATGGTACCCGTTGTGATGTACGGTTTACTCAGTTTACCGCATTGGCATATGGCCTGCCAGAGCAAGTATTTTTTGGCGAATTTGTCCACTTTCTTCTTCCTTATGTCTTCCGGAACATCAAACCGTGATTTGGCAACGTAGAACTCCAGCCCCGGTATCTGCTTTGCGTCTGCCTTGATGTAGGTTTCGTCATCCATAACCACACACATCGGTTTCGTTAACCACTCTCGATACAGCTTCCTTGCGCGGGATTTGGCCGCCGTGTTTTGTTGATCACGCCGGTTTGGTGCCTTGCGGACCTTGAATACACGAAGCCCAGCTCGTTTCATGGTTTGCTGAACGAACCAGGCGGAACACTTTGCCTTCAGAGCCGCGTCGCGAATCGAAAGGTTCGGATTACACTTGAAATAATCCAACACCTTCCGGGCCTTCACAGGGTCAGCTGTCTTCGATTTTCTTCCACTTCCAGCCCGCCGCTCGGTCGTCTGGGACTCCTTAAACGATTTTACCACCCGAGACACAGTTGTATGGGTGATTCCCAGTTGTCTTCCGATCCATCTCATGGTCGCAGTCGGATTTTCCATGACGGCGCGCAAAATTCTCCGGCGATTTTCTTCTTGTTTCGATGACATCTCAATAACCACTGAACCGATTGTTATGAAATTTTGCACATGTAAACAATTTACTCCAAACTAGTTATACTCAGATTTTCATCAATTTTTACCCACGGACAAAAAAGTTACACACGGATAAAAATGGTGCATTTTTTTCGAGTACAGGCCTACTTGGCATCAAAAGCTCTTAATTAATAACTGTGGAAGTGCATTTAGAACACTAAGTTGAGAGCAAGCAATAAGCTAATAGTGGAAGCAATAAGCTTGAATGGCTAAGAAAGAAGAAAAAGAAGAAGATCAACTGTCGTGGGACCTCAGAATTGAACGTGTTCAATTTGTTCAAGCCTACCCTGGCGTAATACTCAAGATCTCCTTCCGTATTCTGAACGATGCCGGCTTCTAGGATTCGACACGCTGCACCATTGCCGAGATATTCAGGAAGCTACCCTTATCTTCTGTCTCGCATTGACTTCCGAGTGGGAAGTCAACTCTTGTAGATTACCATCTACAAGACATTAATTAGACCGGTAGTTCTCTACGGCCACGAAACATGGACATTGCTAGTGGAGGACCAACGCGCCCTTGGAGTCTTTGAACGGAAGGTGCTGCGTACGATCTACGGTGGAGTGCAGATGGAAGACGGAACGTGGAGGAGGCGAATGAACCACGAATTGCACCAGTTGCTGGGAGAACCTCCCATCGTACACATCGCAAAAATCGGTCGACTACGATGGGCTGGGCATGTCGTAAGAATGTCGGACGACAGCCCTGTGAAAATGGTTCTCGAAAACGAACCGACAGGTACAAGAAGAAGAGGCGCACAACGAGCAAGGTGGATTGATCAAGTAGAAGGTGACCTGCGGACCCTCCGCAGACAGCGAGGCTGGCGAGGTACAGCCATGGACCGATTACAATGGAAACAACTTCTGTGTACAGCAGAGGCCACACCAGCCTTAGTCTCTGATTGGTAAGGTAAGGTAAGGGAAGTCAACTCAGATCGTCATCTCTACTACTGACCAGATTCCATCGGATTTCTTTTTATAAGCCACTGACATAATGTTTTCGCACCTTTTTCGTTGGTTGACGACATCTTCGACTTTGGAGTGTTCTTCAGAACACTGCTGCCTAGGCGATCCCTGTCGCGCTCGGTACCTCCTGCTAGCATGTACTTTGTTTTCGACACATTCACCTCCAGTCCGACTTTCGCAGCTTCGCGTTTTAGGCGAGTGTACATTTCTGCCACCGTTTCAAATCTTCTGCCGACAATGTTCATGTCATCCGCAAAACAAACGAACTGACCGGATCGAGTGAAAATCGTACCCCGGCTGTTGAGCCCGGCTCTTCGCATTACACCTTCTAGCGCAATGTTGAACAACAGGCACGAAAGTCCATCACCTTGACGTAGTCCCCGGCGTGATTCAAACGAGCTGGAATGTTCGCCCGAAATCTTCACGCAGTTTCGCACACCGTCCATCGTAACTTTAATCAGTCTAGTGAGCTTCCCGGGAAAGCCGTTCTCGTCCATAATCTTCCATAGCTCTATGCGGTCGATACTGTCGTACGCCGCCTTGAAATCGATGAACAGATGATGCGTCGGGACCTGGTATTCGCGGCATTTTTGGAGGATTTGCCGTACAGTAAAGATCTGGTCCGTCGTCGAGCGCCCGTCGATGTAACCGGCCTGATAACTTCCCACGAACTCATTTACTTTTGGTGAAGCTTCCTTTTTACCGAATGCGAATTGCCGGGTCTTTCGTTTAACACCTGCCATAAGATTTTGTACAGTCTCCTTGTCCACTTTATTCGCCGCAGAACGCCAGTTTGCCTTGAACTGTTTCTCGCTCACAACAGCTTTTTGAGTCTTCTTAAGGTTCCGCTTGACGATGGCCCAATATTTTTCTATTGGGCGGAGCTATGGCGTGTTGGGAGGGTTCTTGTCCTTGGGCACAACTTGAACGTTGTTGGCAGCATATCACTCCATGGCCTTTTTTCCGTAATGGCAAGATGCCAAATCCGGCCAAAATAGAACGGAACAATTGTGTCGCTTCAGGAAAGGCAGTAGACGTTTTTGTAGGCACTCGCTCAGATAAATTTCCTGGTTGACGGTTCTGGTCGCAATGTAAACGTTGCTCCTCAAGCCACACGTACAGATGGCTGGTCACACCTGATATTTCTTCGCGAACTTTGACAGTTTAATGTGCTTGAAAATATCTGCCACCTTTCCCCGTCCGGTTGCCGTATAAAATTCCTGTCCAGGAGTCTGTTTAAAGTCTGGCTTGACGTAAGTTTCATCGTCCTGTACCACGCAATCAAACTTCGTCAGCATCGTCGTGTACAACTTTCGCGATCGTACTTTGGCCGACGTGTTTTGTTTATCGTCGCGATTTGGAGTCACCACTTTCTTGTAAGTCGACAGTCCAGCTAGTTTTATAGCTCTATCCACGGTTGAAGGCGCCACTCCCAGCTTCTTTGCGACATCTCGGACGGAGAGGTTGGGGTTCCGCTCGAAACAGCGGGCAACTCTTTTTGTCGTCGCTGTGGCCTCCGGCTTTCGATTCCCCCTCGATCCAGCTTTCCTGGCTGTCGACAAACGTTCACCGAACACTTTTAATACGTTGGTAACAGTTGATTTAGCCACATTCAACAATTTCGCCAACTTGGCGTGAGAGTAGTTTGGATTTTCGCCATGCACGTGCAACATTTTGATGCGTTGCTTCTCTTCCTTCGACGACATTTTGATAACTGAAGTGCTAATCTCAAAATCAAAATAGAGGCATGATGCTACACGCACACATCTTCAAAATGAGGGGTGTGCAAGATTTTTTAATGCACGATGAAAGGAAATGTTAAACTTGAAGCATCGACCAAATTTTGATCGAAACACCCTTTAATAGAAATTTGAAAGATAATTTCAAAAAAAACTGCCACTGCTCCAAAGAAACGTTACCCTCAGGACATTGAAGGTTAAAGAGGTGTTTATTCAGTAATATTTGACTGCCTATCTGGCGCGACAAAACCGCGATATTATTATGTTTTGCTTTGCCAATTGATTTCAAGCATACCACCACGAAGCATCAAATTTCAAAACCGTTGAGTGCACATTTTTAGGTGCTCCGCTGACCACATAATGCTTCTAAGTAAATCGTTAAAGCCCACACTGCACAACGCACTAAATCCATTAAAAATTTAAGCACATTTCGCACCTTTTCCACATCATTAATAAAAATGAAAGATCCGGTTGCAGCGAGCAACGCGCGCGAATTCCTCCAATCCATTCATATTGCAAGACGGACGACCGCGCCACACCTCGACAATCGACACTATTGCGACTACGGCCGGCACCACGATTCGAGGGGGGGGAAATCCGAAACCTTTAAAAAGTCACGTTTTTCTCCTTGTTCGACTGCGTTCCTACCTTCTGCCTACCCTGGCACTTGGTTTCGCCTCGTTCATCATCGGATGGTTTTTTTTAACAGCCATAAACCGCATAACCATCGAAATCAATTTATTTTTCTTCTGTTGCAAGTATCAACTGTGCGGTTGTCTGTACACTTTTTTCCCTCGAGTTAACTATCTGCGAGCGTATGGATTTTTTTTCAAAAATCGGATGCCACGTTTCTGAGAAGCTGAAAACTCTGTTTTTGTCGAGTGCCAATTCATCCGTGTCGTTTCGATTGCATTTTCCTCGGCCGCTTTCCGAAAGGAACATAATCATAAATACAACCCCCGACGAAAACGTCTCATTGCAACTCATTTCTCTTCTCTTCTCTTCTCTTTCTCTATTCCCGTTTTTGTTTTGATTGCAGCATAAACATCGACATTGCAGCAGTGGCCTTTGATGGAAGAGCAGCGTGGAAAAGTTGGAAACGATTGCAGCCTGGTAGCGACACCGCAGTAGGCTGGGAAATGCAGACGGCGTGCGAAGCAAAGTTCGCTGACTTATCCACTTGAGTGTGAATAAAATCGAAAAAGAAACAAACCTTTAGGAATCTGCTACTATTTAACGTGTTACACTTGTTTACCAAATTAATACTCACGGGAAAGTGTACTTTGTTTGTATTTTCGGCTCAGGGAAGAAACCCAGTAATTTGAGAAATGTGCGAATAGTGAAATGACGGCTCGGTTTGCTGCGTTCCAGGCGCTGAATTCGATTTAGAGGTGTGTCCCGTTTGAAACATTGCCCCCGTGCATAAAAAGTGAAAGAAGCTCCGAGGGCGAAGAAAATAAAATCATAAAAAAAAATTCAATAAATGCAATCATATTAATGATCCATGGTGTCGGTATCGGGTGGCGAAGTTGTTTTGTAATGAGCACACGTGCGTGTGGCAGTGCCCGTGTACCGAAAATAGCTTAGCAGATTTTTGTGGAAAGTGAAAAGTTTAGTGCAACCGGTGTGTTGTTTTGAAAAAAAAAACAAAAAAAAAACAAGCGAATCGAGCTCCGAAGGGAAATTGATGAAAGTGAAATTAGTTAGTGGCCCGTCGAAAACCAAATCGAATTTAGTGTGCGTGGCTATCACAAAGGGGGGAAGTGAATTCCAAAGGATTATTATGAATTGCCATCGACTGCGGTTGGCGGAATTTGATGGCCACCATCGGAGCGGCACAAGGCTGCAGTAATGAGTAACGGAACGACGACGACGGCGACGACGGTGGCGGCCGGAAATGGTGGTGCAGCGGCTACGGATGCGGAAAGTTTGGTATGTCAAAAATCGTCAGATTAGTACTTAGTTGTTTGTTGAATTTCTGGGGGGGAAGTTGAATTTTGCAGCTGAGCTGAGTTGTGGCGGATAAAATGTGCTTCGAGCGTAACGTGATATATTATGTGCAGGTATTGATTCAAATTTAGCAAAGGAAGTGAACTGAATTTGTTTAATTGGATGACGAAACACGGTTACGCATTTATTGGCTGATTTGCATCCTTTCGTTAACTGCTTTTAAGGAATGTGTTGTTGCTCATATATTTTTCATGAGCTCATGATTAACCCTGTTTTTGATTACGTGAAACATTTCCTTATTTTCGAAGCGCATTTTCTTTCCAAAGGTGATCAAAATACCTAAATTGTAGAAACGTTTTACTATCTCTAGTGGTTTCAGCACAGTCAAACAGACATAGATCTTTTTTTTTCTGTTCGTGACATAAACCACTGTGACCAGCAGTTTGATCTGTTGTAGTATATACCGTAACCTTTGTTTGGTGCATGTCGAGTTACTTCATCACTATTGGGAAATGATGAAGTATTCGGTGTTGTTGCCTTAGCAGGAACGAATAGCTTGATAGCTGGCGTAGGTTTTAGAAGCTTTAATAAGAGATAAGATCTGTATCCGCAATAATCCGGACTCCTCAAAACATGAATAAAACATAAATTTCGCATTATATTTCCGTCGTAGTTGTTTATTTCAGATTCATGGGATGTGTTTTAACAATTCGTGAAGACAAAACATAGTTATTCGGTATTTGCATCAAATTTTCGAACTTTGCGCTTAACTCCGTCCATTAGGGTTTGTACAGACTCTTCAGAAATCGTAGAAGCCGTCTTTGTCCAAATTTGCTGGAAGTGTTTGATGTCTTTGATTTCTTGCTTCTTTCCAGAAAGCTTCCGCTTCATCAGAGCCCAATATCTCTCGATTGGTCGTAGCTCTGGGCAATTGGGCGGGTTTGAGGTTTTTGGTACAATGTTCACTTGATTTGCTTGGTACCACCCCATCACAGTTTTAGCATAGTGGCATGATGCCAAATCGGGCCAGAACAAAGGTTTTTCTTTGTGACTTTTGATGAAGGGTAGCAATCGCTTGTGCAGACACTCTTTCTGATAGATCTCCTTGTTGATTGTGCCTGTAGTGACGAAAGATTTACTCTTTTTGCCACACGTGCAAATTGCTTGCCACACAAGGTATTTTTGGGGAAATTTCGATGCCTTCTTCGTTCTGAAATGCTCAGCTGTAGCATTTCTGGCCATAGCAGAATAAAAAGCCAGCCCTGGAAGCTGCTTGAAATCCTCCAGGACATAAGTTTCATCGTCCATAACAACGCATGAAAACTTCGTCAAATATTCGCAGTACAAACGTCGAGCCCGTGATTTTGCTGTCAAGTTCTGTTTGTCGTTGCGATTTGGAACTGTTTTTACTTTATACGACTTAAGTCCCAAACGTTGTTTTGATTTTTGGACAATACCAGGCGACATCCCTATCTTACGAGCCACCGTTCGAATGGAGAGATTTGGGTTTTTCGTTAATATCCTTTTCACCTTTCGGTCCATGACAGGATCAGCGCGTCCAATGTTTTTGTCACTTCTTGGTTTCCTCTCCACCGTCAAACGTTCCGAAAATGATTTGACACTTCGTGAACAGTGGATTTAGGCAAATCCAATGTTTTTGCAAGGTCCCGTATTGACAAGTCAGGATTTGCCGTACGCCCGTACAAAATTCGCTCGCGCACTTGTTTTTCTTTCGTCGCCATCTTGAATACTAAACATGAAATGTAAACATCAATCATAGTCTTTTTCATCATAGACTCTCAGCTATACCACAGTGAAATTTGTCATTCCTACGTGCAATATTTCAAAAGTTACAATGATTTGAAGGTGTCCGGATTAATGTGGATACAGACCTTTACCTGAGGATAATACCATAAAATTGTTCCCCCAAAACAAAACTAAAAACTACCAAAAAAAATGGGGGGGGAACAAAAAAAAAATAGTAGCGCTGGGGTATCGGGGTATAAAAAAAAAATGTTGTTTTCTCGGGAGATTTTTGCAATTCTTAGGTATTTTGCTTAGGTATTTTACCTCTTAATCTGAGCTCTTCAATACCAAGGCCAGTTATCAAGATCAAAATTAGGTATTCATATGTTGTTGTTTCCTGCTCGGGTACCGTTGTCATTGTTTGTTTTGTTGGCAATGAATTGAGTTTTATTGCAAGTTTCCGTTATTTATACCCTTTGAAGAGTGAAAGCACTCTTCAAAAGCGGGCCCCTTTATCAGTCAAAACCGGATTCATTGCATACAAAACAAACAATGACTTTGATACTGACCAAGCATCAGAACCCTAGTCCTAACCATTTCAAACTATAAAACATCAAATAGAAAATGAGAATTTACATAAATGAAGACTACCCGAGCAGAAGCGAATAACTTGATAACTGGCCTTGGTGTTTATGAGCTCAGATTAAGAGGTAAAATACCTGAGGATAATACCATCAAATTGTTCCCACATTGTCATGCGAATACCGAATTGAGGTAAGACAATACCAAAATAATACCTCTAAGGGACCAGATACTTACCCAGGTATCCGGAATATCAAGTTTAGTTATTCTAGAGACATTTTGCTTGCAATTCTTAGGTATTTTGCTTAGGTATTTTACCTCTTAATCTGAACTCTTTAATACCAAGGCCAGTTATCAAGATCAAAATTAGGTATTCATATGCTTTTGTGTTCTGCTCGGGTAACCATATTTTCCTTATTCCAAGGTCATCCTCGGTGGGTCAATCCGAGTATTGTCACTTTTCACAAGACATAAAATGTAATAAGGACTAAGATATGTTCCTTTTACTACAAATACAAATATGTTTCCTAATTTGAATTAATTGGGATCAGGGTTCAATGGTAGATCTGATACTCCGTAACGCACCACGAAAAGGTGATCTACAAGCGTTACGGTTTACGTGATATCATAAGTTACTCATTGACAACCCGAGCAGAACACAAAAGCATATGAATACCTAATTTTGATCTTGATAACTGGCCTTGGTATTAAAGAGCTCAGATTAAGAGGTAAAATACCTAAGCAAAATACCTAAGAATTGCAAGCAAAATGTCTCCAGAATAACTAAAATTGATATTCCGGATACCTGGGTAAGTATCTGGTCACCTTAGAGGTATTATTTTGGTATTGTCTTACCTCAATTCGGTATTCGCATGACATTGTGGGAACAATTTGATGGTATTATCCTCAGGTATTTTACCTCTTAATCTGAGCTCATAAATACCAAGGCCAGTTATCAAGTTATTCGCTTCTGCTCGGGAACTCATTTAAAGGCAATTTTCAATGTTTGTTAGTTGGTTGTTTCGAAATACTACCTCACAATGCCCTCCGCTCAATTTCAAACTATTTTTATTCAATTTTCACAGCCTGCCGTGCGCTAACGGAACTATCAATACTTTCTCTTAACAACTTTGTTCTAGCAAAAAAGTGCTGTCTACTCCTACCCGAGCAGAAGCGAATAACTTGATAACTGGCCTTGGTATTTATGAGCTCAGATTAAGAGGTAAAATACCTGAGGATAATACCATCAAATTGTTCTCACAATGTCATGCGAATACCGAATTGAGGTAAGACAATACCAAAATAATACCTCTAAGGTGACCAGATACTTACCCAGGTATCCGGAATATCAAGTTTAGTTATTCTAGAGACATTTTGCTTGCAATTCTTAGGTATTTTGCTTAGGTATTTTACCTCTTAATCTGAGCTCTTTAATACCAAGGCCAGTTATCAAGATCAAAATTATGTATTCATATGCTTTTGTGTTCTGCTCGGGTAGTGCCACATGGTGATGAGAAATTATTTCCTAATCAAAAAAAAAACATATCGGTTCTTTACCAGGGTGGGGGAAAAAAAAGAAAAATATCTATGTCTTTGTTTTTTTTTTAAAATGCCGCAATGGCAGCTTTTTCTTCTGGGGTGGGCAATCAAAACCTTATTATAAACTTATGTGGTCTTGGACTTGTTTTCCCCTCCCGAGGGCAGGGCCGGGGGGGGGTATAGACTGGGGGGGTGAGAGCGGGGTTCGGGATGTTTTCCCCCCTCCCTGTCCCTTGTAATTGGAAAAATGGTGAAAATTGTGGGAGAAGGGGCTAAAATTCCTCTTTCTCGCTCTGCAACTCCCTCCCGGCGGATTGAAGCCGTCTTGGAAGCGGATGGAGGACCAACTCGCTGCTAATAAAATCCACTCTTCCCTATACTCAATCGAATTATTGCTTGCTTATCCGAACCAAAGCTTAATGAATTGATCCTCAGAGGTACCAGGAAACTCGATCAGGCTAGACATTGAGTCTAATAGTCCATATTTTGTGGTAAAATCGTAATTGATCCTTACTACAGGTTCCCAAAAAGAAAATTTCAAAAGTGGCCAATGTAGCCAATGGCTTTCTCAAGTCTATCAAAATCATACTTAAGAAAAATCATGAATATAGAGCTGCCGCACGGCATGTTTTAGAGTAAAATCGCAAATGGCTTCTACTACTGGTTCCCCCGGGGACGTTCCGGTGGTTTCGAGAGTGGCCAATGTATCTAATGACCTTCTGAAGTTTATCAATATCATATTTTTGAAAAATCATGAAGATAGAGCTGCCGCGTGGCATGTTTTGGGATAAATGCCAAACTGATTCCTACTACAGGTTCCCCCGGGGACGTTCCTGAGGTTCCGGGAGAGGCCAATATGGTCAAGGATCCACTTTAAGTTTATAATGAGATTTGTGATGAAAAACCAAGAACAAAGCGCTGTCAAATGGCATACCTTGAGTAAAATAAAGAGTTAACCGCATCCAGGACCCTTTATCAGAACCCGTTTCACGAAAATGGCCATATCTCAGTCAATTTAAGGCCGATTT